>JAJOOO010009358.1:0-61703 GCA_029582685.1 Solanum piurae | reverse complement strand
GCTGATCTACGACCACCATCTACGGAGCGTCAATGGACCTACGGTCCGTAGATCACCTCCGTAGATGCCCTTTTCTGCATTTCTTTCAGCTGTCTCTTCAATTCCGCGCCTGAACATCTTTCCTGCAAAACATGATAAAAACACATAAAAACCAATACAAAAAGGCCCTAGACACACACAACTTGTAAGTGAAATGTATTAGAACTACCGTAAACTCATGGTATATCAACCATTAAAAGATGTAAGTCATATGACATTAGTACATTAAATGTACGAGTATGTAATATAGCTGAATCACAAATAACTGAAAGAAAGGACTGCAATAGATAACAATGTACTCAATCTGAATGTAAAGAAATAAAGGAGTTAAATCATTTAAAGCTTTACAAAATACTTTCTCATCTCTGAACTCAACATAATAACTGATATATAAAAATACACTTTAACTCTACTAGGAGATTCTATAACCGACAACCATCACTATGACCTACATAATGATACAACGTCTCGCCCACGCTGCCAGAACTGTCCTATACCTTGTCAGGATATAGGACACCTCAACTAAGTGGATTCACTAAACACTGCCCAAAGGGCACTTATGATTCATCTAAAAAGTATGATCTTGTACCATGTTGGCATACATGGTTTATGAGAAATGTGAGGTGTCTGAACTCATCCCCATATCGGTGCTCAATACTATTCCCAATAATATATACTCATACTAAATGTTTAAAAACATAACTCTTCCTCTGGTTTAAGATAATTGCTCAAACTACCCTCTTAAAAGAGGTAACTACTTTTGAAATATCTTTTGAACTCATAACTCATTTAGAAATCAAAGTTTCTCTTATATCAATGTAAAAACGGATACCTTTGGGAATACTTAGTCCCCTTATACTCTTACTCAACTCATACTTGAAAACTTTTTCTCAAAAACATATCAAAATCATATTGTAATATGATCATTGATGACTCGGGAAGTGATAATGCTTAAACATTGATGGTATATCTAGATACCATACTGCTTAAACATTGATGTCATACTCGATTGTCATACTAATCATGTTTTAGAAACTCTTTTTCTCAAAACTCATCTTTACTTTCTCAGAAAATCAGTTTAAGACAAAAATGTTTGCTTTACAAAGCTTCTCAAGATTTATAACTCAAAATAGGATTTATGTTGAATTATAGACATGAACAAATAAACTCAATGGTCTCAATAACAATATAGAAACTCAATACTCATAACTCAAGGACTCAAGAACTTTGAACTCTGAACTCAACGATACTTATCATCTCAAAAATATTCAATTCATAGGGTTCATGTTGAAATATAACATGAACTAATATACTCAAGAATCTTAATGCATAACATATATCAATTCAATAATTAGGAATATAATTTTAAAAAGAATCAAGAAATCAAGAACTCAAAATCAACTCATCTAAAGAATACTCAAATCTAGCGATAGAATCCTAGATTACTCTTTTAGTGATTTGAAAGTAGATGTAGGGTGTGACGATGAACTAGTCTAACACTATGATAGCCTTACATACCTAGAAGAACAAGGTTATTGAAAAATCTAGAAGAATCTTCAAGAAGAACTTGATTAGAAACCTTGAAACCCTAGCTCAAAAGAGAACAATCAAGAAAACCTATCTTGAGATTCTTGAATTAGTTTCTTGAAATTTCTATGGCCAACAATTAAATTTTACATTAGTGATTCATAATTGTATGGAGGAATTTGAGTCGGAAAAAAATTAAATTATTGGAGAAGCACTTACCTTGAAGAAGAATCTTGAAAAATATTGAAGAAATCTTGAATGAAAGTCTTCTACTTTAATTTTTCCTTAGGATTTTACCTTAGGGTTTGAGAGATAAGAGAATGGGGGATTAAGAGAAGAAAATCTAATTGTTTTAAGTCTTTAATTAGTCAAGAAATTCATTTAGGATTTTCTTAGAGGTAAAAAGACAAAAATGACTCTTTTTAATATTTTCCCGTCGGCTAATTTGTCACTGCATTGTATCAGGTTACTAAAATGGTCATAACTTTTCACTCAAAACTTGGATTGATGCGAAATTGGTGGTGTTGGAAAGAAGATTCAAATACCTTCAATTTGATAGGTTATGTGCCACGTAAATCTTTATATTATAAGAGATATGGTCGTTTAAAGTTGATCCAAGTAAAATCTTATATCAAAACTTAATCGGTCAGGAAACTTTCAACTCAACTTTGTGCTAGGAGTTTTTAGTGACCTTAATTGATATCCAAATATTATTCTCACACTAAATAATTTACCTTTACATATATGAGCAATTTAAGTATAACACATAACACCTTATATGCAAATAAAGAATAGTTCGGTATTAGCTTAGAAATTTTTGGGGTGTTACAATATCTCCCCCTTGGAATCATTCGTCCTCGAATGAAGGCTAAATTGAGAATGGAAGGTAAAGGAGTTACTCCTACTATCTTTCTAACTTTTTAACTTGCCTGCTAACATAGGCGAAGCTAATTCATACAAAGAGTTTGGAACTCTCTATAGCACATAAGTTGCGAACGATATGAGTTTGAACATAGGCACGCTCAATCTTAAGCTATTTGACATAAAGCAAGGTTATTTGAGTGCGAAGTAAGAATAGGAATACTATTCCTTGAGTGATATGACTGATAGCTTTTAAGCATAACAACGATTCTCAACTATGCTCTCCTTTATGATAACTACCCTTCATTAGCTACATCTCAAAGCTCCCACTAGAGTACGGAAAATGGCCTAAAATACCCCTCAACTATGTGAATTGGTAAAAAATTACCTTTCTTCTACCCTTGGGGCCTAAAATTCCCTCGACATCAACCTTTTGGCTCTATTTTACCCTCATCTTTACAGACTAAATCATAACCTCAATTAATAAATTCATTAATGGCATGTCACTATTATATTGGATACCTAACAATTAATAAAAATAATTAAAATATCAAATACCCGCCCGCTCCACCAAAAACCCCAGCCATAAAATTTTCCAAATATTTTAATCCAACCCCTCATCCTGAAACTTTATAACTTTAACTAAAACATACGCTCAAACTGAATAAATAGTACATAGTATTCAAGTTTTAACAGTGGAAATAAGATTCATTTTCTTTGAATTTTTGTGTTAATAGAGTAGTGGATTATTTATATCCCAACCCCCAAACTTTGTCAGCTAGACAATTTTTTGTTGCTAACTTAATGGATTGTAATTTCTTGATAACTGACAAGTGAATTTATTTTAGTTGTGTCGTCTCATCACATGTTGTGGTGTTGTTTCACTTATTTCTCTCTCAACTTCAGAGAAAGAAAAATGGTTTTGTCCAACATAACAGAGAAAGGTCGTCAACTGAGTTGTGAAATGTTCAACGACTGCAACTATTTGAAGATTCATTATGGGAGTCCGCAAATATACTTGGAAGGATAGAAATATGTGTAATGTACATATTATTTATTCTGATATTCTTGATTTTCCTCATTGAGTGCATCTTTTAGTTAGGTTATAAGGTTTTGGGATGATGGATTGGGTTAAAAGATTTGGGGATTTTTATGGGTGGAGCAGCTGGCTATTTTGATTTTTAATTATTTTAATTAATTTTTAGGGTAGCCAATATGATAGTGACACGTCATTGATAAATTTTTTAATTGAGGTTATGATTTAGTCCGTTAAAGATGGGGGCAAAATAGAGCCAAAAGGTTGACGTCGAGAAAATTTTAGGCCCGAAAGGTAGAAGAAGGGTAATTTTGTACTAATTTGTATAGTTGAGGGTCATTTTAGGCCCTTTTCCGACTACAGTATATGCCTACTCTTACAAATGTATAAGTCAAATCACTTGCTAAGCCTAATCTCTAATTCACAAAGTGCTAAACATGATATTGTTATACTTATCTAAACCACAAGATTTAGGTTTTATGCCTCTAAAGGTAATCTCATCCCATGAATACTACTCCTTACCACTGTATTCAACCAAACTTCAAGTCCTAGTCAAGAACCACCTAATTCATCATGCATTAATCCACATGCTACCAACACCACATTCAAACCTAGTACCATAACCACTCCATGTACTCTTACTAACCAATCCTTATAAGAACTCCTCATTCTCTCTTGTTACTTCTACCAATAGAACTTTAATGCATCATTACCAGGTACTGAATTTACTCACCGTAAAACCTTATCTCCTTTTTCCTCCACATTTATAACCTTAGATGGAATAAACAAACCATCACTATCACAATAAGAAATAGAAATCCTCTTCTCTGTCATCGCACAACTACTATCAACAACACTACTCTCAAAATTAAAAAAAGATAATTGAAAGAGATTTAGGGTGAAATAACATAAAAACAATTCATTCGAGAGTTCTGATATAAGAATATGCATGACATAACATTATTTTTCTAGCCATTAAGATCAAATCATTAGTTTGTGAGACTGGGTGTACTGTGAGACATGAGTGCTTATATGAATAGGTTCATATCATAAGGCTTATATCCATAACTTTATGGATAAGATTGAGATCCATGGGCTAAAATGTTTTCCCCTCATTCTAGAAACTGAGCATCAATGTGAATGTCTCTAAAGCGTATGAGCATAGGTCATAAACACAATTCTTATATTAGAAAATAACGACTCACTTTGAGGGATACGCTAGAGAATGAATTGATTAATATATCACTAAAACTCATTTTGAACACATCGTTATCTAATTCTCCACACTTGACTCGGCTTCTCATCTTATCATCCCCCTTAGGTCTGAAGTTGATACTCTAAAGCTATGGATTTATTCCATCATCTTTAAATTAGTCTAAGTTTGCTTTACTCTAATACTCGTGAAAGGCTTATCTCATGGCTACTGAACTCTCCATATGCATGTACTAAGATTCCTTCACGGACCTCTTTCTAAGATATTTCTCTTAAACTCTTCTCATTGGTTCATAAGGCCATTTCATCTAGCTCTTAAGGAAAAAACTAATTCTTACATTAGCCTATTCCACATTGACAGCTCAAATATACTATCTAGACATACATGGAAAATCATTTACTAAATTGGAACCTCATCTAATTAAATACAATCTCGGGTACACCTCTTAATGCTCTTGTTACTCCTATGACTTAGCCACACTTCACTACCCTTATCTAAAAGTTAGGATCTCTCACTTGTACCACTCATATTCATTGCAACTAGCGTCTCAATTCCTCACCTACTTTACGTCAGCTCTACCAGATCAGATCTCAAGACTAACATCACACCCTCATGTTGTCATTCTTTTGATCACGATGCTCATCTCAAATTCAAGCTTAATGTTTATTACTAAACCTGGATATCAATATGATTGCTCGCTTACTATACTAACGTACAACTACTAGATAAAAATTAAGAAACACTCGCCCACTAAAACCTTGTGAAAAGTAGTCAATATTTATCTCTCAATCTTCGTACTTACAATTTACCGTCACACTTCCTTTCACAACTTAAGTACTATTTACCCACTCACTACACATCATTGGCTAACTAGTTCTATAGCCCTCTAACTATCATGGAATCTCCCAAAAGTCTTAAGTCTGGCTTAGATCTATCACCTTATGAATAATGTGCTCTTTTATTCAACACCTACACTTGGTCGTTACTAAAACAATGACACATCATCATAAATTCCTTTCTAGTTACAGTATACTCTAACTCATCCTAACTAGTAACTCTTACTCTACCCATAAGGAAAAACTCCACATTAATAATTTATTGGGTGCATGACTACAATAACATAATTTGCCTCATCACTATCTCCCTTTCTTAGATTACTGAACCTCTGCATACATTCTTCTAACTTTGGGCACCTTTACTACTACTGTTTATAATCTCATAACTCATACTATCTTTTCTTGTGAAATTACTACCAAGCTCTAAAACATACTTCTCATAGGGGTCTCAGCTGAAACAAGGTTTAGGGAAAAGAGTATGCGAATACATCTCGCTTTTAGCTCGAACACATGATTCATATGAATAAGAGTGCATTATTTCAAAACTCAACACTTAACTCACTCACGGGCTTCTCTCAAGTCCCTCTACAGTCTCATGACTTTCTAAACAAATTCTTAGATTCTCATTGATAAGGATCTGACTTTGCTTTTTAACTACCCTAAGTATTAAGGATAATTGAATGAATTTGAGAAACACAAGAGTTTGAATGAGTTCCTTATGACACAATTATATTGCATGATTTAGAGTATGAAAAAGGGAAACAATTCTTAAATGTCTATAGTCCCTCATTTATAGAAGTGGGGCCCTCACAACTATAAATAATATTCTACTAACATGGATTCATAGACATCCTTGGAAACTTGAGCTCTATGCTCTCATACCAAGTTCGTCATGACCTGAGCCTACACCCTAAACGTGGCCGGCACTCAAGAACCATTGTTGGTTCCTAAGTGAACCCCTATCGTAGTTGACTACAAGTGGAAGACTAACTCGAGCATACATAAAAATCCAAATGAAAGAAATTATAGATCAAGAGTGCATTTGTAAGACCACAAATTCGAGAAAGGGAAACATAGCAGTTTTTCAAAAGTTCTGGTGCCATCCAACAGAGGCCAACTACTTCCCGTGGAGGGGACCACAGACCGTAGGACTGGTCCTTGGATGGCCACCCAAGACTCCCCTAAAAACCCATAAACACGGCCTGGACCAATGGACCGTCGTTGGGTCCACAGTCCGTGGTTGAGGGTCCATAGTTCAGGGCCCCAAATCCCAGTTTCTGACCATAGTCGATGCCCCAACAGGGCAGACCATCGGTAAGACCACAGTATGTTGGTCAGGGTCTATGGGTCATGAGGTCGGCAGTTGGGTCTTTTCCTAATTAGTCTAGCCTAATACTATGTCATTTTTCCCATGCCTAAAACCCCAATATCAATGTTTTAACTATAAAATTTCCCCATCCAAAATCATTCTCTAAAATTCACCAAAAGAAATCAAGTTCTTCTTCTCCAAGATATTTCTCATTCTAGAAGTTTGAAGAAGAAGATTCAATCTTGGGTTCAAGGTCAAGCCTCCATTCTTCAATTGCTTTTGGGCTTTGATAGCGAGGTATGATAGCTCTTCATCCATGGAGCCCCTAAGTTCTCCAAGTGAAAAGTAGAAATTCCGCAATTTGAGTTAGGGTTTTCTTCTAAGTTATGGGTCTTTATGAATATTGATTCAATTGATTGAGTTATGATTTATTATGCATGAATTGAGAGAATTCTATGATTTTATTATGAAACTCCATGTACCCATGTTTCTAAGAAGAAAGTGAATAAAAATAGGTTTTACTCTATTAAAGGAGAATATATGGATTTATGTGTATTCTTATAGGAAAAATAAGATACTATATTAGTCGCTTCGAGATTGAAGCATATATGATAAATATGATATGAATTGCTTGAGATTGAATTATAGGTGATGATTATGATTTGAGTTGATTTGAGAGTGAAGCATATGTTGTTAATTGTTGATTATTGATGTAATTGTTGTGGAAGGTATTTTTCCACATATTCTCTTATGTATGAATGTGAAAGGCTTTCTCACATTGAATGATTTTAGGTTGAAAGTATTTCTCACCTAAAGTGAATCTAAGCTAAGGAATTATGAAATTGATGAGGCTAGAGGTGAATACCTATGACCTCTAAGTAAAAGACAAGAGGCAAATACCCATGTCATATGATAGAAAAACAAGAGGAGAATACCCATGTCACATGATGTATGTACAAGAGATGAGTACCCATGATCCTAAGGTAAGACGGACTAGAGGCGATTACCCATGATCCTTTATAAGAAGGTAAGAGGTGATTCTCCATGTCCTTAAAAGATAAGCTATGATATGTTATGATAGGTGATAAGCTTGGATTGTTGCTTGAGTTTGCCTTCCATGATGAGTAAAACTAGTGGCGGTTACCTATATCTTGACTAAGTATGAATAAATGTTACTTCAAAAAGTACTTCTTATATGTTGAAATGATCTACTATGTGCATTGATTATGCTTTATCACTTATGATGTGTAACGTTTATGTTATGTTTATGCAAGTTGTCATATTTAGTACATCTTTGTACTAACTCATACTCTTGCCTACATTTCTTATCCAAATATAGGGTCATGCCTTCCCGATTCTCACCTCTATGGCTAGGATCTATAGTAGAAGAAGATCTAAAGATTGGTGAGTCCTCATTCATCCGAATATTTGGCCACTACTTTCCTTATGTTATTTTCATTTGAGTTTTGAACAATATTGTATGGGATGCATCCCGAGAGTCTATTGTATTAGATGGTTTTTGAGACAACTGTATTAGACTTTCGCTTTCATTTTATAAAACTTTGGTTATCATGAAATAATGTTTTAAATCTTAACGATTTCTATTATCTTGACTATGAAAGCTAAGTGGCTTATATGACGCCTCTCGGGATCTTGTATGCCATGTTACATCTAGGGGGTGCCCCTGGGTCGTGAAAAACTTGGTAATCAGAGCACAAGGTTTAGAAAGGTTCTAGGATGTCTCAAAACCACATCAAGTAGAGTCTTGTTCATGAGTGTGAAGCGCGCCACATTTATGAATCAGAGGCTACAAGATGTTTAGGAAACTCCACTTCTTTCATTACTCTAAGCTATGCAATAGAGTTTAACTCTATAATGTCTCTCTTCTAATCCTTATCTGATGCTCTACAGGATATGACTCGAAGAGCTTATGCTAGAAGGAATGTGAGGGATAATGCGGAACAAGAAGTACCTACCCAAGCTCCTCAAGTTCCGGTCAACCCTTTGGCCGAAGAAGTGACTAATATGGAGTTTAGTACTGCTTTTCAAGTGTTGGCTCAAGTCGTGATGGCCCAAGCCAATAGGGAGGTTGTGGTTCCCGTGAACCCAAATGTGGATACAACAACATCTAGAGTGAGATTTCACTAGGATGAATCCTCTGGAATTCTATGGTTCTGAGGTTGAGGAAGATCCTAAAGAGTTCATTGATGAGGTTTCAAGGTATTGGCTATTATGGGAGTGATGCTGGTGGAAAAGGTGGAATTGACCGCTTATCAACTTAAAGGTGTTGCTCAAATTTGGTTCAACCAATGGAAGGAAGTAAGGCGGGAAGATGCGGGTCCTCTAGATTGGGAAAAGTTCAAGTCTGCTTTCCTTGACAGGTTTTTCCTCTTGAGATGAGGGAGGCAAAGGTGCTTGATTTTATCAACCTCCGACAAAGGAAAATGAGTGTGAAACAAAATGATTCGAGATTCACACAGTTGTCAAGATATGCTCTCTCTATAATTTCCGACTCTAGGGCAAAGATGACCAAGTTCGTTTTGGGAGTGTCCAAATTTGGGGTGAAAGAATGTCGTACCGCCATGCTCGTTAATGACATGGATATTTATCATCTCATGGTCAATGCCCAATAGATTGAGGAGTAGAAACTTAAGGAGACGTATAGAGAGACAAAAAGAGTTAAAACCGGTGATGGTAATTTCTGTCATGCAAGGTTCAATGGACATGGTCGTTCAAAATTTTGACAAAGGTTTTTTGGTCAAAGTTCCTCATATTCTCCTACTAGGTTGAATAAAGATAGGGTGTCTAACCCTAATCCTCAAGGAGGAAATGGCAGTGGGTCCTTATTGCATACTTGTGCAAAGTGTGGAAGAAAGCATGAAGGTAAAATATCTAGCGGGTTCCAATGCTTGTTTTGGTTGTGGTAAGATGGAACACAAGATTAGAGATTTTCCTTCAGTTGCTAAGAATGAAGGAGATAATTGGCGTAGGTATCAACCCTATCCTTCATCCGATCCAAGTGGTTGGGTTTCAAATGCTCCCAAGCAAAATAGATTCTATACACTTCAGACTCGTGGTGAATAAGAAGGTTCTACCGATGTGGTTACCGATATGTTGAAAGTCTTCCAACTTGATATTTATGCTTTACTTGATCCCGGTGCTACCTTGTCTTTTATGACGCCATATGTGGCTATAAGGTTTGTTGTTCTTCCGGATGTGTTGTTAGATCATTTTTATGTCTCTACTCCTGTTGGTGATTCTATTGTGGCTAAGAGGGTCTATAGAAAGTGTCCCATCTCCTTGTCCCATAGAGTTACTCTTGTTGACTTGGAAGAGCATCATATTCTAGATTTTGATGTTATATTTGGTATGGATTGGATGGACTCATGTTATGCCTCTATTGATTGTAGAACTCGTGTAGTCAAGTTTCAATTCTCGAACGAGCCTTTCCTAGAGTAGAAGGGGGGAAATTTTATGCCTAAGGGTTAGCTTGTTTCCTATCTTAAAGCTAGGAAGATAATTTCTAAGGGTTGCATGTACCATCTAGTTAGGGTGAAGGATATGGATTCTGAAACCCTACTCTTGAGCTGGTCCCGTTGTTAATGAGTTTCCGAAAGTGTTCCCAGATAATCTACCCTGTATTTCTCCAGAAAAAGAAATAGACTTCAGTATTGACCTTCTCCCAGATACGCAGCATGTCTCTATTTCTCCTTACCGTATGGCTCCGCAGAATATAGGAGTTGAAAGAACAATTAAAAGATTTGTTGGATAAGGATTTCATCTGACCGAGTATCTCTTCATGGGGTGCTCCAGTTTTGTTTGTTAGGAAGAATGATGGTTCACTTCATATGTGTATTGACTACCGGCAATTGAATAAGGTGACAATTAAGAATAAGTATCCTCTTCCAAGGATAGATGATTTATTTGACCAAATCCAAGCAACGTGTTACTTTTCTAAGATTGACCTTCGGTCGGGCTATCATTAATTGAGGGTGAAGGAAGATGATAATTTGAAAACGACTATTATAACCCGATATGGTCATTATGAGTTTTTAGTAATGTTGTTTGGTTTGACTAAATCTCCGACGGCGTTTATGGACTTGATGAATAGGGTATTTAGACAATACCTTGATATGTTCGTAATTGTGTTCATTGACGATATATTAATTTATTCTAGAAGTAAGGATGATCACATCAATCATATGAGGATTGTGTTACAAATTCTCAAAGACCAACAACTCTTTGCAAAGTTAAGCAAATATGAGTTTTGGCTAAGGTCTGTAGATTTTCTTGGCCATATTGTTTCAAGTAGGGGTATTGAGGTATATCCTAAGAAGACTGATGCGGTCAAAAGTTGGCCTAGACCTTTATCCCCTTCGGTTATTAGAAGTTTCTTGGGTTTGGCTGGTTATTACAGAAGGTTTTGTAGGGTTTTTCTTTGATTGCCTCTCCATTGATAGCGTTGACTCAAAAAAAGGCCACGTTCATATGGTGTGAAGCATGTGAGAAGAGTTTTCAGGAATTGAAGGATAGACTTGCTTCCGCTCTGGTGCTGACTTTATCGAAAAAGACATATGGTTTTGTTGTTTATTGTGATGCCTGGAGAATTGGCTTAGGATGTCTACTTATGCAAAATGAGAAGGTTATTGCCTATGCTTCAAGGTAACTTAAGATCCATGAGAAGAATTATCCTACCCTTGATCTTGAATTAGCGGCGGTGGTTTTTGCCTTAAATATTTGGAGGCACTATTTGTATGGTGTTCATGTAGACATTTGCCATTGATTGAGTTTGCTTGTCCATTATCTCCGATCAAGGTACCCAATTCATAGGTTATTTCCTATGCTAAGTTGTATTTGAGGGAAATGTTAAGATTGCATGGAGTGCCCTTGTCCATTATCTCCGATCAAGGTACCCAATTCATTTCACAGTTTTGGAAATCTTTCCAAAAGGGTCTTGGTACTCGTGTTAAGCTTAGCACAACTTTTCAAGGGTAGGATAATTCTTCTCATGGATCTTAAGTTACAACTCACTCGTGAGAGCTTGTGTGATTAATTGTAAGGGTAATTGGGATGACCATTTGCCATTGATTGAGTTTGCTTGTAACATAGTTACCACTTGAGTATTTGGTATGGCTCCATTTGAGGCTCTCTATGGTAGGAGGTGCAGATCTCCTATAGGCTGGTTTGAGGTGGGTGAAGTTGCATTGATAGGACCCGAGTTAGATCATGAGGCTATGGAGAAAGTCCAACTTATTAGACAGAGGTTGAGAATAACACAAAGTAGACAAAAGTCCTATGCTGATGTTAGAAGAAGAGATCTTGAGCTTGATGTTAATGATTGGGTCTACTTTAAAAGCCCACCCATGAAGGGTGTAATGATATTCAGAAAGAAAGGAAAGATTAGTCCCCATTAGGTGGGTCTATATCAGATTTTGAGGTGTGTTGGTAAGGTTTCTTATGAGCATGAGTTGCCTAATGATTTGGCATCGGTGCATCCTGTTTTCCATGTCTCTATGTTAAAGAAATGTGTTCGTAGTTAGACATACATAGTTCCCTTAGAAGATTTGGGAGTCAATGAGAATCTTTCTTATGAAGAAGTTCCGGTTGAGATTTTAGACCGGCAAGTTAAGAAGTTAAGCAATAAAGAAGTTGCTTCCGTGAAAGTGTTGTGGAGGAATCAATTAGTTGAGGGTGCTACTTGGGAGGCTGAGGCTGATATGATGTCCCAATATCCTCATTTCTTTCCTTCTACCCCTACTCTAGCTTGAGGTAATGAGTTCCTCATGATTTACTCTTTTTTTAGTTTCATGTGCCTTAAACGTTTCCATGATTTCCTTACTATGCATGATTCATGAAAATTTTAAGCTTTAAGAAAATGATTTAATTTGATTGATTTCTACATGTTTATGTTCATTAGAAAATGAGTTGCTGATAACGCTCAACTACACTTCATCCAATTCTAAGTGTAGGCGATCACAATTTAGTATAAACCCAACGAAAAGTTAGGGTCGATCCAAGGAGTCATATGGTAGAGAATTCAATTACGAAGTGGAAGACGTATTCTAATCAGTTGTAGGAATAGAATTTATCGAAATAATTAAACTAATTTGCAGGGGTTGACAACTAGTGTCAAATTAGGGGTTTAGGTTTGTCAATTAACAACTACAAAAATATGGGAGTATTCAAGTAGAGAGAGATCCTTGGGGATGTGATCGATTAATTGCCAATTTCTCTATATGGGTGATTACTAATTACTGAAAACCGTTTAATCTTAGTGGGTAGACTATACTTTAGATAAAATATCCATCTCTCGATCAACTATCATGATTCAAGCAATTTCTCTCGAACCTCGACAAGCATAACAATTATGAACAACCCAAAGCCTCAATTAATCTACTCTCTCGAGCTAGATTGTTAGGATTGAATTAAGACTCACTTTCTCAAGCTGAATCCAGAACAACCCAATCATCAATTGATAACTTTAATTCTAAAACCTCTTTATCAAGCAAGCATATAATACTAGGCTAGAATTGTATATGTAACTACAATTCATGAAATAAAACTCGGTTATCAATCGAACCCACTTCAAAACAATAGTTAAATCAGTTATTACTAACACCCATAAGCTAATTGAGATAATTAATCACATAATCACACCCCAAGAATGGGGGTTTTAGCCACGCATTATAAAAACCAGGAAGATATTACCAACTATGTTCTCCATCAGCTGGGTAATGAAACTCGAGTCTCCATAATGTTTGAAATAAACCTAAAATAAAAAACCCAACTTAAAATTCTACTCCAAAAACAACTGAAAATAATGTTTAGAAAAAAACCTAGAGTTAGAATCTATAGGAATTCCTCTTTCCCTTTTTAAAATTCAATTTATACGTTCCCAGATTTTTTCCTTCGGGGTCATTTGGCGAAATAAGTCGAGCGTCGCCGATCAGGTCGGTGATGCACCAAATACTCATTTCCATCGCCTTTTTGGCTTGATTCCTCACCCTTTCTGTGCTGCGATTTTATGCAATTGAAGTCAAGCTCACCGACCTAGTTGGCAATGCGATAATTGTCCCTTCTTATCGCCGTTTTTCCTTGCATCTTCACTCATCACTCTAAAACTTTAGGCTATCAGGGTCCTTTTCGCCGATCTATTTGGCAGTTTGCCGAAATGTCATTTCCATCACCAAGTTGGCTTTTCTCAGGGCTGGCACACTGTAACATTTGGTGAGCTGAAGTACCACTTGGCGAGTCGTCGAGTGGTCTAGGAATCATTAGCTTTTCCGCTCTTTTTAACCCGGTAATGTCGTTGCTTTGCTCTTTCGCCTTTATTTCTGCAAATTAACACTTAAACATCAATTTAGAGCATAAAATAGGCATTAAGGACACAAAAACAATGAATATTAAGCCTAAATGAGTCGAAATCTCAGACTCATCAACACCCCAACTTAAACTTTTGTTTGTCCCTAAGTAAAACACAAGAGCAATCAGTTCAACAAAGATGTCTACAAATAGTGTTACTCAAGACTCAACATGAATGCACACGAGAGGTCCAAACTACCCATGCAATGTTCATTTATGCACTACAAGTTTCAAACTGTGACTGGCCATCATCAAATAGAACTCAAGCTCACAATGCTTGCTTCAAATAAAAATTCAAGCTCAACAAATATATTTGAATACCCTCACAACAAAAATGATTCCATACTGACACAAAGATCATCACGTTTTCAGAATTTAGTAATCAAAAGCAACTCTCACACTCCCAAAGATAAACACATGCATGATTTCACCCATAGGCTTGCCCGTATTTTCCATCCAACATGACTTTCAGCTCACTCAAGATCATAAAGGTCTTTCAAGACTTGTAACGGGACTGAGGGTAAAGGTATGATCATTTTGGTTTAGTGACTTCTACCTTCATGAAGCATGGCGTGCATTTCACTTTTTTTCCTTCTCGTTCACTCTTTTTTATTTTCACAATCCACCCTATGTTCTTTTAAGTATGACTCATTGGATACCCCATTTCTTTCGTCCATTCCACAATTTCAACAATTCTTTTCTTTTTCGGTCTTCTTCTTCTTTCACTTTTCTCTTTTTTTTACATGGAGGGGTTCCATCTTTTTCAACATGATCCTTCAAGGGTAAATTTCTCCAACTTCTTGACTTTCCCCTCTTTTCCACCACACTGCCAACTTAGGCTTTTGGCCTAAGTTGGTTATTCAAAATTACCAATGCTCCATGAAGATTTTAGGTGGGCAAGAAAGAGGTAAAGTATGTTCAAGCTTCATTCAAATAAAAGGATATGCTCAAACGGTGCCAAGCAAGGTTCACACTCTCACAAGGTGGTCACAAAGAAGTATAATGGAAATTTTCGTTTCCTCTCCACAAATGATGCCTAAGATCAACTCTATCATTCGCCTTCATTAGCCAATTGGACCAACGGGGCAAGTTCTAGGTATTACCAAACTCAAATTTCAAGGCAACCTCACCACACACGGCATTCAACACAATCATCAAACAAGACTCTACAATTTTAGCTAGCGTGCAACGATCATCACAAGGTTCATTTCAATAATTGGCCAGTCACAATGAGATGTTAAGAGTTCACATATGACTTATGCAACTCAAGTTTGCCTCATCAGAATCGTACACGCATATCGTTCAATCAAGAGCATTATTTAAGTCATCAGTATTGACCGCAACCGACACTCAAATTTGCAAGAGAACAGCCACATTCACAAATATCAAAAGGTGATGAAATTTTTTTAATTTGGGTCAAAACCAACATTAACATTAAAACCAATGGATCAAAAATTAACTAACATGTAGTAAGAACCAAAAAGCCACAATCACGCAGTCTAGTTATATCAAGCCATCACAACAAAATAAGGGGTATGAGTTTACCCCCACCCCATCAAATAAACCCAACATTATCCTCAACGCAAAAATAAAAATAAAGACAAAATTAAAAAGAAAAGATCACTGAATGAAAAGAGTGGGATCATAAGATCTCTTCACTAAATGGCCAATTGGCAAAGGCTGCTTGAGACAGCCGAACTGAAACTACCTCACCAAATTTTCCAGCATGCTGGCTCTCCAGTTGGGATCAAGAGGCGGGTCAACTCGGGTTTTCCAAACCATTCGACGAATCGTCGAATAGTCTGAAAGCTCGCCGAAATTTCTAGAACTGTGGTCATCCATTCCGAATCGAAAGGTGGACCAAATTGCGAATGCCGAAAGGGTTTTCTCATCGCGTAATTGCCATTCCTTGCACATTTAGTAAATGTTATTCGAAAACAACTAAAACTTGGGGTTGCCTCCCAAGAAGCGCCTTATTTAACATCGTGGAGCGACATGAAAATGGTCTTTTGCATCTTTTAAATACACCACTTCAATTACCAATATTTCCTGACATTCATCAAAATAGAGCTTTAGACACTGCCCATTTACTTTGAATGTTGGTCCGTCTTTACCTTCAGCTTCCATTGCCCCATTTGTGAACACTCGAGTTACTTTGAATGGTTCAGACCACTTTGATTTGAGTTTACTCGGGAAAAATCTCAAACGGGAGTTATAGAATAAAACAAAATCACCTACTCGGAACTCTCGCTGAAGGATCTTAGCATCATGCCACTTCTTCAATTTCTCTTTATAAAGGGCTGAACTTTCATACGCTCTCCACTGAAATTCCTCCAATTCATGAAGTTGATTTACTCTCCCTTTCGATGTACTTCCCCAGTTTAGATTTAACGCCTTCAACGCCCATAGTGTCTTATGTTCAAACTCGACT
Organism: Solanum piurae; assembly: GCA_029582685.1. Classification (NCBI taxonomy): domain Eukaryota; kingdom Viridiplantae; phylum Streptophyta; class Magnoliopsida; order Solanales; family Solanaceae; genus Solanum; species Solanum piurae. The sequence continues at coordinate 45,089 of JAJOOO010009358.1, read as the reverse complement.
GGTAAGTGGAAAGATATGCCAAATATCAACTAATATGGTGACATGCCAATAGGTGTTTTGAAAGCGGTGCGATACGCTGAAAAAGCATCATTCAAATTTCAAAACCAATCTGTCTGATGTGCGTTCACTATTTTTGCCAGAATGCCCTTAATCTCTTGATTTGAAACCTCAACTTGGTTTCTTGTTTGTGGATGATGCAAAAGACCATTTTCTTAAATTTAATTCTAAAACTTCTTTCTCAAGCAAGCATAGAGTACTAGGCTTGAATTGTATATGTAACTACAATTCATGAATTAAAACTCGGTTATTAATCGAACCTACATCAAAACAACAATGAAATCAGTAATTACTAATACCCATAATCTAATTGCGATAATTAATCACATAATCACACCCCTAAGAATGGGGGTTTTAGCCACGCATTATAAAAGCAGGAAGATATTACCAACTATGTTCTCCATCAGTTGGGTAATGAAATTCGAGTCTCCACAATGCTTGAAATCAACTTAAAATTAAAAACTCAACTCAAAATTATATTCCAAAAACCATTGAAAACAATGTTTGGATCAAAAAACCAGAGTTAGAATCTTTAGGAACTACTCTTTCCCTTTTCAAAATTCAATTTATACGTTCCCAGATTTTTGCCTTCGGGGTCATTCGATGAAACAAGTAATGCCCCTATCCATTGCCGTTTTGGCTTGAGTTCTCACCATTTCTGTGCTGTGACTTTATGCGATCGAAGTCGAGCTCACCGACCTAGTTAGCGATGCGCCAATTGATATCGCTATTTTTTCTTGGATCTGCACTCATCACTCTATAATTTTAAGCGATCAGGGTCCTTGTCGTCAATCCATTCGGCAGTTCGCCGAAATGTCATTTCCATCGCCTAGTTGGTTTTTCCCCAAAGCTGGCACGCTGTAACTTTTGGTGAGCTGAAGTACCACTCGGAGAGTCACCGAGTGGTCTTGGTGATCATCAGCTTTTCTTGTCTTCGGGTTTTTTAGATTATCTACTCCTTTTAGCCCGATAATGTCCTTGCATTGCTCTTTTGCCATCATTGCTGCAAATTTACACTAAACCTCAGTTTAGAGCATAAAATAGGCATTGAGGACACTAAAACAATGAATATTAAGCCCTAAATGAGTCGAAATCTCGAACTCATCAGTTGCATATAGTTTTCATGATATGATGATTGAATATGCTTTTAGCTTGGATATGGTGATTCCTCCTCGGATATGTGTAATCTTGAAATTTCATGCATATTTGGCTGCTAGGTCTAGTTCATATCTTCCTTATGATGCTTTGAATATGTTTTATCTTGGATTCAAAGTTCCTCCTTGGTTGTGTGCATTTAGATGAAGTTGCATGCATGATGGGCTGCTAGTTTAGAGTCTTTTTCATTTTGTGATGTCTTGAATCTCATTAGAGGACGAATGATCTCAAGGGGGAGATAATGTAACACCTTGGATTTGAGAAAGAGCAATATAGCAGTTTTTCAGAAGTTCATAATACCATCCGACGGAGGTCAACCACGGACCGTAGGACTGGTTTGTGGATGGCCACCCAAGACTGCCCAGAAAACCTACAACCACGGCCCGGACAAATAAACCGTCATTGGGTCCACGATTTGTGGTTGAGTGTCTGTGGTTCAGGGTCTCGAATCCCAGTTTCTGACCATAGTCAATGCCCCAACAGAATGGACTGTCGGTCAGACCACGGTCCGTCCGTCAGAGTCTGTGGGTCGTGAGGTCAGTAGTTATTTTATGGGCAGTTGTGTTTTTTCCTAATTAGTCTAGCTTAATAGCATGTCGCTTTTCCCATGCCTAAAACCCCTATATAAGTGGTTTAACTCTAAAATTTCCCCATCCTAAATAATTCTCTAAAATTCACCCAAAGAAATCCAATTCTTCCTCTCCAAGATATTTCTCTCTCTAGAAGTTTGAAGAAGATGATTCAAGCTAGTGTTCAAGGTCAAGCCTCCATTCTTCAATTGCTTTTGGGCTTTGATAGCAAGGTATGATAGCTTTTCATCCATCGAATCCTTGCATCCATGGAGACCCTAAGTTCTCCAAGTAAAAAGTAGAAATTCCCCAATTTGAGTTAGGGTTTTCTTCTAAGTTATAGGTCTTTATGAATGTTGATTCAAATGATTGAGTTATGATTTATTATGCGTGAATTGAGAGGATTATATGTTTTTATGATGAGATTCCATGTACCCATGTTTCTAAGGAGAAAGTGAATAAAAATGGTTTTTACTCTATGAAAGGAGAATTTATGGATTTATGTGTATTGTAATAGGATAAATAAGATACAATATAAGTTGCTTTGAGATTGAAGCATATGTGATAAATATGATATCAATTGCTTGAGATTGAAGCGTAGGTGATGATTATGATAGGAGTTACTTTGAGAGTAAAGCATATGTTGTTAATTGTTGTGTAAGGGATTTTCTCACATGTTCTCTTATGTATGAATGTGAAAGGCTTTCTCACATTGAATAATTCTAGGTTGAAAGGATTTCTCACCTAAAGTGAATCTATGCTAAGAAATTATGAAATTGATAAGGCTGGGGGGAATACCCATGACCTCTAAGTAAAAGACAAGAGGTGAATACCCATGTCATATGATAGAAAGACAAGAGGTGAATACCCATGTCACATGATGGATGGAAAAGTGGTAAGTACCCATGATCCCAAGGTAAGAAGGACTAGAGGTGATACCCATGATCCTTTATAAGAAGGCAAAAGGTGATTCCCCATGCCCATAAAAGATATGCTATGTTATGTTATGATAGGCGATAAGCTTTGATTGTTGTTTGAATTTGCCTTCCATGATGAGTAAGACTAGTGGTGGTTACCCATGTGTTGACTAAGTATAATTTAAGGATACTTCAAGAAGTACTCCTTATATGTTGAAATGGTCTATTATGTTCATTAATTATGCTTTATTACTTATGATGTCTAATGTTTGTGTTATGTTTATGCAAGTTATCATATTTAGTACATTTTTGTACTAGCGCATACTCTTGGCTACATTTCTTATCCAAATGTAGGGTTCGACATTCCCGATACTCACCTCCATGGCTAGGATCCAAAATAGCAGAAGAGTTGAAGATTGGTGAGTCCTCATTCATCCTAGGATTTGGCCACTACTTTCCTTATGTTCTTTTTATTTGAGTTTTGAACAATATTGTATGGGCTGCGTCCCAAGATTCTATTGTATTCGATAGTTTTTGAGACAAGTGTATTAGACTTCCGCTTCATTTTATAAAATGTTGGTTATCTTGAAATAATGTTTTAAATCTTATAAATTTCTATTATCTTGACTATGAAAGCTAAGTGGCTTATATGAGGCCTCTCGGGGTCTAGTATGTCATGTTACATCTAGGGGTTGTCCCTGGGTCATGACAGTATTAAATCTAAAAACTCTCTAAATATACTGAGTATTAAACATAAGTTTTAAAGAAAACCTCTCAAAATTGAAAGTCTCTGCAAATCTGTCTATCTGTGAAGCCTCTACTATATATAGATGAGTGTCGGGACAAGACCCACGACTTCTCAAAAGAACTAGTACTAACAACTCATAAAACTGGAGTACTCCAAAAGTAAGGAGATCTCACTCATAAGCAAAAAAATGGATGAAGTAATCTCAACAGACTCTTGTTGAGGATCCTAAGAACTTGTATCTGCATCATTAAAAGATGCAGGTCAAATGACATCAGTACATTGAATGTACGAGTATGTAATATAGTTGAATAACAAATAAACGAAAGAAAGGATTGCAATAGATAACAATGTACTCAAGCTGAATGTAAAGAAATAAAGGAGTTAAATCATTTAAAGCTTATACTTTCTCATCTCTGAACTCAATATAATAAGTGATATATAAAAATACACTTTAACTCTATTGGGAGATTCTCTAACCAACAGCCATCACTATGAGCTACATGATGATACAGTGTCTCACCCATGCTACCAGAATTGTCCTATACCTTTCCGGGATATAGGATACCTCAACAAAGTAGATCCACTAACCTCTACCCGAAGGAACTTAGGATTCATCTTAAAAGTATGATCATGTACCTATGTTGGCATACATGGTTTATGAGGAATGTGAGTTGTCTATACTCATCCCAATTTCGGTGCTCAATATTACTCTCAATAATATATACTCATCCTCAATGTTTAAAAGCATAACTCTTCCTCTGGTTTGAGATAATTTCTCAAACAACCCTCTTAAAAGAGGTAACTGCTTTTGAAATATCTTTTGAACTCTTAACTCATTTAGAAATCAAAGTTTCTCTTTTATCAATGTAAAAGCTAATACCTTTGAGAATACTTAGTCCTCTTATACTCTTACTCAACTCATACTTAAAAACTTTTTTCTTAAAAACATATCAAAATCATATTGTAATATGATCATTGTTGATTCGGAAAGACATACTGCATAAGCATTGATGGTATATTCGATACCATACTACTTAAATATTGATGGAATACTCGATCATCATACTAATCATGTTTTAGAAACTTTTTCTCAAAACTCATCTTTACTTTCTCAGAAAATCAGTTTAAGACAAAAATGCTTGCTTTAAAAAGTTTCTCAAGATTTATAACTCAAAATAGGATTTGTGCTGAATTATAGACATGAACAAATCAACTTAAGGATCAAAATAACAATATAGAAACTCAATACTCAAAACTCAAGGACTCAAGAACTCTAAACTCAGAACCTAATGATACTTCTCATCTAAAAAATACTCAATTCATAGGGTTCATGTTGAAATATTGACATGAACAAATCTACTCAAGAATCTTAATGCATAACATATAGCTATTCAATAATTAGGAATATAATTTCAAAACGAATCAAGAACTCAAGAATTCAAAATCAACTAATCTCAAGAATACTCAAATCTAGGGATAGAATCCTAGATTACTCTTTTACTAATTCGAAAGTAGATGTAGGACGTGAGATCGAACTAGTCCAACGCAATGATAGCCTTACGTACCTGGAAGAACAAGGTTCTTGAAGAATCTTGAAAAACTTTATTAGAAGCCTTGAAACCCTGCTTGAAAGAGAACAATCAAGAAACCTTTCTTGAGATTCTTAAATTAGTTTCTTGAAATTTCTATGCCCAAGAATTAAAATTTTCATTAGTGATTCATAATTTTATGGAGGAATTTGAGTCGAAAAGAATGGAATTCTTGGAGAAGCACTTACCTTGAAGAAACATCTTGAAAAAGATTGAAGAAATCTTGAATGGAAGTGTTCTAGTTTAATTTTTCCTTAGGGTTTTGCCTTAGGGTTTGAGAGAGAAGATAATGGGGGATTAAGAGATGAAAATCTAATTGTTTTGAGCCTTTAATTAGTAAATAAATTAGTTTAGGGTTTTCTTAGAGATAAAAAGATAAAAATGACCTTTTTAAATATTTTCCCATCGGCTAATTCGGCACTGCACTGTATCAGGTTACTAAAATGGTCATAACTTTTCACTCAAAACTTGAATTGATGTGAAATTGGTGGCGTTGGAATGAAGATTCAAATACCTTTAATTTGATAGGTTATGGGCCAAGTAACTCTTATATTCTAAGAGATATGGTCATTTAAAGTCAACTCAAGTAAAATCTTACATCAAAACTTAATTGGTAAGGAAACTTTCAACTCAACTTTGTGCTAGGAGTTTTAGTGACTTCAATTGATATCCAAAAATAATTCTCACGCTAAAGAATTCATCTTTACATATATGAGAAATTTAAAAATAACCCGATTAGACCTTATACACAAATAAAGAATAGTTTGGCCTTATTTGTTTCCATTCTTTGTGCTCTTTTGTTCACCTATAAATTGGTGGTTTAATTTAGTAAATATTCGGGTTTTGAATTTATGAACCATCACTTATAAATTTTGGAGTCTAATAATAAAATTGTTAAATTCCTAATTTTTCCTTTCTTGTTGTTTTCGCCCCTTTTTAAAACCCTATTTCAAAAAGGTTTCTCCTAAGCCGAAGTTCATCAGAAGTAATTGAGTTATCCTATAAAGGTAAGAAAATTTTTTATGTACATCTTAAACTTTTAAAATTCTATTTGTTGATAACACTAAGAATGATGTATGTGGTGATTCATTCGGAAGTGCTCACATAACGCTGGGTATGTTGGCGCAACCCTATTTCGAAAAGATTTCTTTTGAGCCAAAGTTTATCATAAATATTCACTCTATCTCATAAAGGTAAGGAAAGAATTTATATACATCTTAGCCTTTCCAAATCTTATTTGTGGGTAACAATGGGTATGTTGTTGTGATGATTCATTCACAAGTGCTCACACAAAGGATTCAAAAACATATAACTGGTTTAACTTGATTTAATATTTAATCTCTTTTTTGTGGTAAAATTAAAATTTATTTTTCTAAATTTACTCCTAGATTTTGATTTGATGACCACAATTATATCTAAGTTTTATGTTTTTATTGTACAATTTTGTATGAGTACATGTGTAATCTCTAATCTGATTTAAGTTTGATAGAAATAAAGTGTAACAATGATTGTAAAAAAAATCCCCCTTTTTCGATCCATAGTTCATATAGCTGAAGTATTTTCTATTTCAAATTTCTATAATTTCATTTGTTTCTAACTTCAGATTCATTAATATGAAGAGAAATTTTACTTTATGCGAGCATAAATTGTAGATATAAATAATTAGTTGATCTTACTTTTTATATTTAATTTTATAGTGTACATTCAAGATGATCAAATCACAAAAGAAAAAGAAAAAAGAGGCCAAAAGGAACAGAAATTTAGAAGAGAACATGAAAAACGAATATCAAGAGGGCTCTTCCAAGAAGACATTATCGAACAAACAAAAACAAAATGTTACTCATGGTACGTAATACATATTACACTTGATTTTTTTGGTTTGTTAAACAAGGATGTCAATATATTATAACAAGAGAAGAAAACATAATTTAATTACAAATATTAAGGGGCATTTACTTGAAAAGTACTGGTTGTGGTATGACCGTTAGTATTGCCATTTCATCATAAGATTGTTCTAGCAAAAAAAGTTTCTACTATATCTGCTTGTAACGTTGCTAGGGCGCACACAAGGGGGGACTTCAAAAATTATGGGGGTTTGCTAGAGCTCCATGTCTAGCTCCTTCCTTTTCTCAGCGCATTCACTACCTTGTTCAGCTCTCTGAACACATGTGTTAGTGTTGCTCCCAGCTACTGCATCAAGGACCTGCATTCAAAGATTATATTAGCATAAGGAAGGTGGCCTTCCGTGATTATGTAGACTACACTCAACGAGCCAACCTTTATTTTTAGTGGAAATATGTTTCTTGAATTTTCTATTTTATGTCCCTGGAGTATTGCTATGAGTTCAACCTGGATTGCATTTGTGTGGGGGATCATTCCATTGAAACTACATATTTACTCTCTGTTATGATTTCTTATCACTCCTCTCATACTCCTACCCTAGAACAGTTCCTACTAACCCAACCATGCTAAGTTGGTATGTGCTTTGTGGCGGGGGTTCCATTTGAGTTCAATATTTTCTCTGACTTTTATTATTTTTGCATTGATCAAGAGATCATATTCACTAGCACTTGCAATGACAAGGCTAGTTTTGATCATGTATTTGTTTTTCTTAAAAACATTATCTTTTCTTCCTAGCTAGAGTTTCCACAAGTTGGAAGGGATTACTAATTTCTAGGGTATCCATGTGTTGAAAAGGTTTTCCTTAAATGGAGTTTCAAACTGTCACCCAAATTGGTTACATTCATAAAAATGGGTTTATATCGATATTGGGATTGTTGTGGAGGGATATATTCCTCCAGAAGTTTCTTTCTTTTAGGAAATAGAAGAGGATGTGTGTGATGTACTGATAACGCTCAACTACACTTCATCCAATTCTAAGTGTAGGTGATCACAATCTAGTATAAACCCAATGAAGAATTGGGGTCGATCCCACAAGGAGTGATACGGTAGAGAATTTAATTACGAAGTGAAAGGCATGTTCTAATCGGTTGTAGGAATAGAAATTATCAAAATCATTTAAGTAAATAAAAGGGGCTGACAGCTAGTGTCAAATGGGGGAGTGATCAAGTAGAGAGGGATACTTGGGGATGTGATCGAATAATTTCCAATTTTTCTATACGGCTGATTACTAATTACCAAAAGTCGTTGAATCTTAGAGGATAGGCTAGGCATTAGATGTAATAGACATCTCTTGATGAACTGTCACGAATCAAGTGAGTTCTCTTGGACCTCGACGATCATCACACTTATAAACAGCCGAAAACCTCAATTTACCTACTCTCTCGAGCTAGATTGGTAGGATCGAATTAAGATTCACTCTCTCGGGATGAATCCACAACAACCCAATCACTACAATTATCAATTGATGACCTTAATTCTAAAATCTCTTTTTCAAGCAAGCTTAGAATAATAGACTAGAACTGCATTTGCAACTACAATCCATGAGTTAAGACTCAATTATCAATTGAACCCACTTCAAAACAACATTTAAATCAGTAATTACTAACACCCATAAGCTAATTGAGATAATTAATCACACCCCCAAGAATGGGGGTTTTAGCCACACATTATAAAAAGTAGGAAAATATTACTAACTATGTTCTCCATCAGCTGGGTAACAAAATCCAAGTCTTCACAATGTTTCAAATTACCTTAAAATCAAAACCCAACTCAAAATTCTACTTAAAAACTCTAAGAATGGTGTTTGGAATCAAAATATCAAGGTAAAAACTCTCAAAAACTCAGAATAGTTGATCAACATTTTGGAACTCCCTAAAATCTTTTAAAATTTTGCATTTATGCTCTTCCAGGTTTTCAGCTTTTGGACTGATCGGTGGAGTTAGTCGAGCCTCGCCAACCAGGTCGGCATGCATCAAGTGACCCTCTCTATCACCGTCTTGTCCTGTCTCTTCACCATTCAAACTCTGTAATTTTAGGCGATCAAAATTATTATCGCCGATCTGTTTGACGGTTCGCCGAAAGTCTATTTCCATCGCCACGTTGGTTTTTTCCCAGGGATGGCACGCTGTAACTTTTGGCAAGCTAAAGTACCACTTGGCGAGTCGCCGAGTGGTCTTGGTGATCGTCAGCTTTTCTTTTCTTCAGCTTTTCTGCTCCTTTTTGCCCGATAATGTCCTTGCCTTGCTCTTAGCATTTAAACATCATTTTAGAGCACAAATTGGTATCGAGGACACTAATACTATGAATAACAACCCCTAAATGAGTGAAAATTCAAACTTATCAACACCCCAACTTTAATTTTTGCTTGTCCTCAAGTAAAACACAAGATAAGTCAGTTCAACAAGGATGTCTACAAATAGTGCTACTCAAGACTCAACATGAATGCACACAAGAGGTTCAAACTACTGATGTAATGTTCAATTGTGCACTCTATGTTTCAAACTGTGACTAACCATTATCAAATAGAACTCCAGATCACAATGCTTGCTTCAAATGCAAGTTCAAGCTCAACAAAGCATTCAAATTCCCTCACACCAAGAATGATTCCATGCTCACATAAAACTCATCAAATTTCCAGAATTTTGAAATCAAAAGCAACTCTCACGTTCCCAAAGATAATCACATGGATGACTCTACCCATAGGCTTGTCCTTTTTTTCCAATCAACATTATTTCCAGCACACTCAAGATCACAAAAGTCTTTCAAGGCTTGCAACGGGACTGAGGGTAAAGGTATGATCATTTTGGTTTAGTGACTTTTACCTTCTAAGGCATGGCCTGTATTTTAGTTTTTCTCTTTCTCTTTCACTCTATATGATTTTCACAATCCACCCTATGTTCATTTAAGCATGAATCATTGGATACCCCATTTTTTTTGTCCATTTCACAAGCTTTATTTCAACAACTCTTTTCTTTTTCAATCTTTTCTACTTTCACATTTCTATTTTCTCTATTTTTTACATGGAGGGGTTCCATCTTTTACAACATGATCCTTCAAGGGTGAATTTCTCAAACTTCTTGATTTTCCTCCTTTTTCACCACACCCCCAACTTAGGCTTTTGGCCTAAGTTGGCTATTCAAACGAACCAATACTTCATAAAGGTTATAGGTAATGGGACAAAGAGGTTAAAGTTGTGCAAGTTTCATCCAAAGAAAAGGATAGGCTCAAATAGTTCCAAGCTTGGTTCACACCTTCACAAAGTGGTCACAAAGAGGTATAAGATCAATTTTGGTTCACTCTTCACAAATTGTGCAAAAGATCATCTCAATCGTTTGCTTACATCAATTAATTGGACTAATGGGGTAAGTTCTAGGTATTACCAAGCACATATTTCAAGAAAATTTCACCACACATGGCATTCAACACAATAAACAAACAATACTCCACAATTTTCAGCTAGCGTGCAACGATCATCACAAGAGATCAACTCACAACCGGCTAGTCACAATGAGATGCTAGGAGTTCACATATGACTTATGTAACTCAATTTGCCTCATTGGAGCCGTACACACATATCATTCAATTGAGAAAACTATTCAAGTCATTGGTATTGATCACAACCGACACTTGAAATTGCAAGAGAACAATCACATTCACACACATAAAGACGTGGAAATTTTTTAAAATCGGTTCAAAACCAACATTTGCATTAAAAACAAAGGAACAACTTAATAGATCAAAACCAATATTTATCAACAACATCCATCAGTTACACAAACATAAAAATAGTAACAATATCCATAAAACAGCCCCAAAAGAGGTAGGTATAGAAATACCTCACCCCACCAAACTAAACTGGCAATTGTCCTCAAATGCAAAGAAAATAGTAAACAATTCTAAACAATAAATAGAAAGGGAGTCAAAAATCCTCCTCCCAGGCTAAGCCTAGGGTGAACTCTACATATATGTGACTCCATCTGTCTGGGCATCAGGGTCTGGCTCTAAATCATCCTTCGCTCCACTGGAGCCCACCATCGAAGTGTCCCTCAAAGAAGCCTCCACAGTTGTCTGGATCATATCTCCCTCGAGGTCCTCTAAATCCTCATAGACCACTGCATCTCAAACACCTAGCTCCTCCTCATCGGTTTGAGCCTCAGAATCAGCATCTTCATCATCCCTAGCAACATCTTCGGTCGTAGTAGTCAGAGGAATCTCAAAACTGGCCGTGAAGTCTGTACTCAAAACCTCAGAAAGGTCCACATGCCAAAGAGCATCGAGAGATCAGTGGATTTCAGCTCATCCACATCTCATCGCAGCCCAACAATATCAGCCTTCAAGGTCGTCACATCCTTAAAAACACCCCGGTCCTACTCGCAAGCCTCTACTCTCACAGTAAGGGCATCTAGTGCAAATCCATGGGAATATATCCTCTCTTTGTGCTCTTTCAACTCAGCCCGGATAGGGGCTAAGGCAGCGGCAATCACCCTCTCAATTAATCCAGGCACAACAACCTCTACTCGGAAGGCACAAACATCAGCAATTAGGCCAGGTGGCCCATCTTGTATAACATCGCTTGGGTAATCGAGGGTTGGGAAGGGGCAGCAGCAGTAGTAAGAGGGGGAGCAGTAGTAGAACCAGAAGGTACAGAAGTTGAAGTGCCAGGGATACATGTAGGCTTACTGGTCTGAGGGGGAAGGATTGCCTCTATCGCAACATCTCAACATTAACTACCGGGGATGTATCCACCGGTGCAGCTCTCCTCCTATCAGCCTCATACCTCATGTACTTGGCCTCTATCCTCCAAATTTTAGTAGAGGAAGTTGGAGTCACTTCCACATCTGTCTTGGAAATTAAAAGAACACGGGCCCACCTGCAAAGCTTTGTAATAAGGACTGGAAAGGTTGAGAGGTTTGTCTCTGCTTCACCCTCGTGGCCATCTCCTGCTCGATGATCAGAGCTATATTAATATTATCTTGATTAATGATGGATCCCATCAATGCAGCCTTTGGATTCCTGAGTTTAGACTCTTTCTACGAGGGCATCAAAATGTTGCTGATGAATCTGAACCAATATTTGGCAGGCACGTTCAGGTCCTTCTTCTTTATAGGTTCTCTTGCCTCAATCAATGACGGTTTGATATTAGATATCAATGGTACTGACCAACGCTTCAAGTCATCGAGGGTCTTCTTCTGTATCTGATCCACCAAGAAGTGGACTATATTCCTCGTGCAACCAAGCACCACATTGATAATGGTGTTGTTTCACTTCACCTTCTGGCCCCGCACCACAACATGATCGACCGGCTTGAATGAGTTGGCCTTCTTCTTTCCTTTAGGGACCAGCTTCCCACACTCAACAAAAATATCACAGCACCAAGTAGAAATATAAGGGGCTCAGGGCTTTGTGAAAAATCTCAAATTTATGACACTTACTAGCGTTCCACACCTTTGGGTACCCATTTAAAACACCATCTATAGAAACTGATTCTCCTCTAATATTGTCCTCAAACCATCGGCCTTCAGTCTATTCAGTGACTGAGGTGGGGGTGCCTGAACTGGTGGCACCGGAAGAACTTGCTCAACACTCAGAGCTGGAAGTGGAGGAGGAGTAGGGGGCACTGAGATCCTGGCTGGATCATGCACAGCCTTGGAGCGTAGCTCCACTCTCCTAGTCTGGAGAGTCTGATCATCTTTCGGCTCATATGTGAAGACGGGTGAACTATCACCCGAGTGGCCCTTACTTTCAGAGGTAGTGAGTTGGGTGGCATAGATACCCTCATTGTCAGAGCTCTCTACCGCAGGTTCTGGCAATAAAGGCTCCTTCCCTTAACCTTTTCCCCCTTTCGGAGGAAGTTTCTCTTGTGTATTACGAGAGGGTCCAGCCCCCTCATTTATGACAATCCCTCTAGCCCGCTTACGGGGTGGTTGGTTTCTTCCCAATACTTTAGGTCTAGCCACTCCTGCAAAACAAAACCACATACATTAGACTTAATTCAAAAAATTTAACAATTAAAAAACTGTGGAGGAAAACTCGTTGAGTGGTTCGGTGAGTCCCCGAACCCATTTGGCGAGCCAAGTCGGGCTCGCCAAATGTTCCAAAAAAATATTTACTCAGAAATCACACAAGTCAGTGATGTCCAGGGTCTTTTGGTGGATCACCGACACCATTCGGCGAACTAAGAGTAATTCGCCGAATGTTACAAAACATTTTCGAAAAATAGGGGAGTAGAAGGGTGATCTAAAGGGGAATTCGGTGAGCGAATACGTATCGCCGAAAGTTACAAAATTAAGTTCACAATTTAGAAGAATAAAAAGGTGATCCAAGAGTCATTTGGCGAATTTTCAAACCACTCGGCGAGCTCGACCCAGCTTGCTGAATAGTCCAACGTGCTAGATTTTGACCCCAACCTTTAAATTCTAACCCAAAGCCCACGAAAACAAAATTAAACACCTATTCTACGCAACTAAACTCATACCCGTACTACACTTGGCCTCGGGGTACTCAAACTTCCCTTGTTTTGTCCAAAATTGACCAATTGATTTTTTTGCCCTTAAGAATGACGTCACCCGCTCTATCATTGGGCAAAATCATACAATCAGCACAATTTGGGTTACTCAGACTTCACCCACACTAAACCCAACAATATAACCAACACAACCCACAATTTAAATCAAGCAAAAATAGAGAATTTCATAAACATGGACCAACAAACACAATTCGGGATCTCATAGACGCAAACCAACATTAATCAATCCAAATAAGTACTAGTATTACGTAAACAACACAATTGGACAATGATCATGCATTCACGGCTATGAAACATCAATGACGGGGTTTAGAAAACTGACCTCAATAGTAGATAACACAAAGTAGATTTAAGAAACAATGAGAAAAATCCACCCTGAGCAATTTATCCAACACGAAAATACACGAAGAACAAGTACGGAAATATAAAAATATGGTTGTGAAATTGTAAAAGTCAAAAAGTATGAAATGAGGGAGCTTATTGGATTTAAAATGGTTTTGGCCCTTTTGACTCCTCAGTTTGCGCGCAAGTCGACGATGCTGACTTATGTCGCCGACCCATTCAGTGATGCGCCAAATGTTTCTTTTGCCCACTGAGTTTTACATAACCACTAGCTAACTAGTTGGTCAAACGGCTATCCAGATTGGGCTCGCAGACCTATTCAGTAAGTCGTTGATTGGTACTTGGCTTGCCTAACTCCTCTTTTTCCCAAAATTTCAATTTTTCAACCTGCACATTCAACACCCGTTATTCAAACAACAATAATAAAAGCTTAAAAACTTGGGTTTCCTCCCAAGAAGCACCTTATTTAATGTCATGGCAGGACGTGGATACGTTTTCAAGGTTCATTCTTTAGGTTAACCAAGGTATCACTTGGTAGACCCCCTTTGGCCTTGGGTTCAAATGAGATGATATCTGACCCATTTGTGTTTCCAACTGTTTATTGGACGTCGAGTGAGAAGTAATTTTCTGGTTTAGAGTTGAGACATCCTCTTTTATTTCTTTAAGAACATTGTCCGACCCTTCCACTTTATTGAGAATGTGTGCAAGCATATCTTCTGTGCGGAAAATTTTTGGGTCAGCCCTTTGGTCTTTTGTCTTTTGACGCTCATAGGAAGGGACATATCTCTCTTTGTCACCATCTCGCTCCATCCATTTTGTACCACGGTCACACCACTCCCTATCATAATCCTTCCAACCTTCATCACGCTCTCTATTCCAACCTTGGTTTTCACCCGGCCTTGAATAAGTTTGGCGGAAACCTCCCCCCTGATTTGCTAGAAAGTGTACTTCTTCATTGTACAAAGCTTCAAAGTGTGCATCATTGGGATTTACTCTGCTAACTCCAACTACATTTACAACCTTATCACTACTACCCATGACATGTTTTGACAAAAGATCCATTTCGATCATCATTTTAGCCATGTTTTCATCTCGCTCTTGGTTTTTTTCTATTTGTTCTTTTGTCATCCCAAAAGTCAAAGGAGACACCTGACCTCCGTAGTATACCAAGTTGGCTACCGTTACTTTTGTTTACACTCATTTCGTCATATAATTCCAAACAGCCAACAAAAAACACAAACTAAAGTAATTCGATTCAACTACAAACAAGATTAGATCACAGCTATACTTCACTAAAAGAATTCTAAACACCACTCCCCGACAGCGGTGCCATTTTTGATAACGTTCAACTACACTTCATCCAATTCTAAGTGTAGACTATCGCATTCTAGTATAAACCCAATGAAGAGTTGGGGTTGATCCCACAGGCAATGATACGGTAAAGAATTCAATTACAAAGTGAAAGGCATGTTCTAATCGGCTGTAGGAATAGAAATTATCGAAATCATTAAAGTAAATAAAAGGAGTATACAGCTAGTGTCAAATAGGGGGATAAGGTTTGTCAATTAACCACTACGAAAATAGGGGAGTGCTCAAGTAGAGAGGGATACTTGGGGATGTGATCGATTAATTGCCAATTTTGCTATACGGGTTATTACTAATTACCAAAAGTCACTGAGTCTTAGTAGGTAGGCTAGTCTTTGGATGTAATAGCCATCTCTAGATCAACTATCAGTAATCAAACGATTTCTTTCGAACCTCGAAAAGCATCACACTTATAAACAGCCCAAAACCTCAATTTACCTACTCTCTCGAGCTAGATAGGTAGGATCGAATTAAGATTCACTCTCTCGAGCTGAATCTACAACAACCCAATCACTACAATTATCAATTTATAACCTTAATTCTAAAAGCAATTTCTCAAGCAAGCATTGAATACTCGACTAGAACTGCATTTGCAGCTACAATTCATGAGTTAAGACTCAAGTATCAATCGAACCCACTTCAAAACAGAAATTAAATCAGTAATTACTAACACCAATAATATAATTGAGACAATTAATCACATAATCACAACCCCAAGAATGGGGGTTTTAACCACACACTATAAAAAGGGGGAAAATATTACCAACTATGTTCTCCATCAGTTGTGTAACAAAATCCAAGACTTCATGATGCTTCAAATTAACTTAAAATCAAATTCCAACTGAATATTCCACTTAAAAACTCTAAAAATATTGTTTGGAATTAAAATCTCAAGGTAAAAACTCTCAAAAACTCAGAACAGTTGATAAAAATTTTGGAACTCCTTGAAATCTTGTAAACAATTTCATTTATACTCTTCCAGGTTTTTAACTTTTGGAATGATTGGTGGAGTTAGTCGAGCCTCGCTGACTAGGTCGAAAATGCGCCAAGTCGCCCTCTCCATCACTGTCTTGTCCTGTCTCTTTACCATTCAAACTGTGTAATTTTAAATGATCAAAATCATTGTCCTCGATCCGTTCGGCGGTTTGCAAGAATTCCATTGCCATCGCCAAGTTTGTTTTCACCAGGGTTGGCAACCTGTAACTTTTGGTAAGCTGAAGTACCACTCGGCGAGTCGCCGAGTGGTCTTGGCGATCATCAGCTTTTCTTATCTTCAGATTTTCTACTTTTTTTATCTCGGTAATGTCCTTACCTTGCTCTTTTGCCTTTGTAGCTGCAAATTAGCATTGAAACATCAGTTTAGAGCACAAAAAAGGCATCGAAGACACTAATACTATGAATAAAAAGACTTGATGAGTAAAAATCTCAGACTCATCATGTACTCACTCTTACTATCACAAAAGCGGTAGTGTGGATTAGTGTAGATACCTATGCTATGGAGGTAGTGATTGTTGGGTAACCTGTTGCGATGTTGGAGGAACATGAAGGTTTTGATCTTATTTGGGTTTTCTTGTTTTAAAATCCATGCCAAATTCTTTTAGATGTTTGTTTTGGGCTTCTCTTCCTTTTTGTCAAGAAGAGAGTAAACACTTTTGACAAAAAAGAGGCCATTACTAGTGAGTCCCAAAATAAGCTCATCATCTTTCCTAGTCAGGGGTATGAAATGTTCTCAAGGATTTCAAAGGATATTGCTCTTAGTTTCCATTCTCCTTCTCCAAGCATAGATCTTGTTGAGAGGTCCTTGGATGAGGTTTCTTATGGGTCCCACATTTGTAATATAATTGTCCTCAAAGAACCTAACTATGTTACCATAATTGAAAATCTATTTTGATCCATTGACGCATGTCTTCCAGCATTGCATTATGCTTTTCTAAATTTTTTATGTTATTTTGCTTCTCGTAGATGAATTCTTCTTGTGACAATATTTGAGGTAGAGGGTTCTTGCCTAGAAGGCTTTGGTATTTTTGCATTCTCTCTGTGCCAAGGAGGTGTGGAGAGCTTTGTTTCTGACCTCACATTTATGCACATCCATTCCCCCTATTTATTTCCCTATTAGGTGCAACCTTCTCTTTTCTACAGTTGTACCCCAGATGAAGTTTCTAACTATCCTATTAATATGGGATGTAATGTTGTTAATGGAGGATTTGGCTATTAGGTGCAACCTTCTCTATTCATGTGCTGCATGACATGGGATGTAATGTTGTTAATGGAGGATTTGGCTAGCACAATCCTTTTTATCATGTTTAAGAAATTTGTCTTCCAACCATTAAGCTTTGTTTTCAAGTTGTGAATGATGAATTGGAAATCATTGTTATCTGGTTTTTAGTGGAAAATTGGAAATCCAAGATATTTACCAAAGTGGGGGTTGGTTGGCATTTTCAATATGGTGGCACATTGCTTCGAATTGGTTATTGAACTATTATGGGAGAAAATGATTTTTGACTTGCTATGGTTTATTTTTGGTTTGATTTGTTGCTGAATATATCCAAGACTTGCATTCTATTTTGGTAGCTTTGTGTGTTTTCCAGTGAGAAAAAACTGAGGTCATCAACTAAAAACATGTGGGATATTTTTTACCCAACCTTAGAAATGTTGATGGAGCCCATGATCGATATAAGTCGGCCTTCTCAATATCTCTAGATAAACTTTCCATACATATGATAAAGATGTAGCGTGAGACTGGGTCTCCTTTCCTAATTTCCCTTGAAGGTTGGAAGTAGTCCTTTTTGACCCATTAATAAGGATTGGGATGGTGGATGTTATAATGCATGACATGATGAGTTTGGAGATTTTAGAAGGAAGTTGAAGAGGTCCAGAGAATCCCTAATGAAGGACCATTCTAGTCTATCTAAGGTTTTCTCAAGGTCGATCTTCATGATCATATTAGAATTAATTCCTTTCATCCAGCCAAAGTAGAAGATGTTCCTGGACGATTATCGCATTATTATAAGCTCTCCTTCCAAAGAGGAAACTTGTCTGGCTAGGCCTAATAATAATTGGAAGGTGATTTTTCATTCTATTGGCTATGATTTGAGTTACAATTTTTTAACCAATGATGCATAGGCCAATAGGTCTGAAAGTCAATAGAATTGTGGCATTCTGATATTTTGGTATAAGGGATATGAGAGTTTTGTTCATAAGAGGGTCCATCTCGTTTTTCCTAAAGGCTTCTTCACAGAAGCTGATAACTTTACCTTTTACATTATCCCATTATTTTTGGTAGAAAAGGGGGTGGATTCCATCTGGACCATATGCTTTGGTGGGTATGAATAAATTGATTGCCTGACAGATCTCCACTACACTGACTGGCTCATCCACGGATATAGCCTTCTCATTAATATATGTATTTGGCTCAGAGTGGGAAGGTTTGTGAGTGAGTTGTGATAGTTTGTGGTCTATTTTTTAGAGGTTGAAGAAAAAGTTGTGACTTGTTTCTTAATTAGGATCAACATAGTACCAATATCCAGAGGCATCCTTGAGGGCTAAGATTTTGTTTCTCCGGCTCATGTTAATAGTCGGGTATGGAAGAATCTGGTGTTGGAATTTCCCTCACTTAGCTAGTTGATACGTGATTTGTCTTTCCAGAACTCCTCCTCAAATCTAAGCATGTCATATTCCACTAGGAGCCATTTTTCTGGATCTTGAAGGAAATTGTTGTGAGAGTAATTTGCGAATCTCGAGATCCCATTAATTCTTGAGAGGATTCTTTTAATGTTATGGGAGATGTTCCCAAATGTGTTCTTATTCTAGCTCTCAACCTTGATTTGGAAAAGGAGATGGCTTCAGTGGGTGGGTTATGAGGTATAAAGGATTCACTGACTAGACCTTTAAACGTGGGTATCTACACCACATAGGTTTCATTCTGAAGGGCTTATTGCTTGGACTGGGGCTTTTTACTCAGATTGACTAGAAGAGGAGAATGGTCGGAGTGGGTACGCGGAAGGTGGTAATACTAGAATACGGGTACTTAAGGATATAGAAGTCATTTGCTATGCATTTGTCCAACTTTTCAAGAATAAGGTTGCTTTGGTACTTGTACCTCTTATTAGTACATGTGTACTTACTTCCTTTGAAGTCTAGGTTTATCATTTTACATTGGTTGAGTAATTTCTAAAGGGTGTTGGCTCTATTGTTGTTAATGCCTCTTCCCCAAAACTTATCCTTTACTTGGAGGACCTGGTTGAAATCACCTTCCATGAACCAATTCCCACAACAGTTCTGGGATATTTCTAAGAAGGGCATAAATGGCTAAAAATAATCACAAATCAGGGAGGTTACTTATCTTAACCATGATATTAATGCCTTAGGAGGTCATGAAGATATTTTACAGCTTCAGTTCTTCATATTTCCTCATGATAACAATTCCTCTAGAGAGGCCTTCAGCAACGATTGAATCTAGGCATCAAACTCAGATCCTCAATAATCCTGGCATGTTCTATCATCTTGGTTTTCAGGAAGACTAGCATTTTTTGCTTATGGAGATTTACCCATGGCTTGCATTGCCTTCTAAAACTAGCATTGTTCGCTCCCCAAACATTCCAATTGATAAAATCTATATAGGTTTTTTATGTTGGTGGATTCTCTATTTTGCCCTTCCCTTTTTCCACCTGAGAGGTTTCTTTGACTCCTTCAAAGGGTTCAACATTGCTTTCGGGTGGATTTCCTTTCTTTGATTCCCCAGATTCAGAGTGAGATTCTTCACCATGGGTGGAAATATTACCAAATAGCTTATTTGAATGACTCGTTGATCTATTTCGCTACCTTTTCTTCCAACTAGTAGACTTTGATGTTTTGTTCCCCTAAAGCTTGAAGCATTTCTTTCATTGCTCTGTTTGAGAGCCTCTAACAGTAAAAGAGTTCCCCCATTTTTTGCTTGCATCCCCACTATTGCTTGCCATCAGAAACCATGGGATAAACTGTGGGTTTATCAAGGGACCCGAGAAGAAGGGCATATATTGTTGAACTTGGGCCATGAGTAAGTTCACTTCTTGGGTGGTCATCTGCATCAAGTTTTCATACAAGTGTGCTTGTAGCACTGTATGTAGCCAGAGTTGCTGGCCAAAGCCTGCTACTGTTAAGTTCATCCTTTCTTTTATGACTTGTGCCAGAAAACATGGATCCTTGATTGTTATGAAGATCATTTGATTACTGAAGTTTTGATTCATAGTTAGATTGTGGCCATGGAGTGCTAGCTTAAGCAATGACTATGTGTTGTTCCAGTTATGAAACCATCACAAAGCACCTTGTCTTCAGTGTTAAGTTGGTCTGTGAGTTAATTTTCTAATTTTTGAATGTCCAGTTCCCTTTGGGACATTTTTGGGCGTACTAATGAAGTGGTGGTGGTTGGAGTCACAGTTAATTGATGTGATGACCATTGTCATATCCTATCTGCTAATATAATGATTGTTCTTCTTAGTGGAAAGATGAAGTTTTTTTTTTTCGCAATGACGATTGCCTTCTTCGAGTGAGAAAATATAGAGTTTTTCTTTTTTTGGGGTTCATATACTCTTAATGTACTTGAATTGGTTGGTATGGCTCCATTAATTCTTTGTGGCGTTAATTATTTTGGGCCAAAAGAGTTAGCATTTTTCCCAGGAGATGTGTGAACTGTCATGTGGAGCCTTTCGTATTAATGGTGGAATTTTCTCTCATCTTAGTTTCCCAGGGGCATTTATGGTTTTATCGGGTTGTGTGTCGCCTCTTCGATTGTTTTCTTACCTTTTCTTCCTTTTACCCTTTGTTGTTCCCATTCTTTTATGTTAAAACTCATTAAAAACTTCATGGGAAAGAGATGTGGAGGGGAGTTTTTTTTTTGGGATGGGGGGTCGTTGAACTTACCTATTTTGGAATCGAAAGCTTTTACACGTATGGTTGTTGGGGTTTTCTCTTTTGCTTTTTTTTTTTGGTGTCTTGTTCTTTTTTTGAAAATTGACTATTTGCCATTGATCTTTGTTGGGTGTTTTGTGCTTTGTCTCATGCTTATTTACTTTGAATTAGGTGTTTTTGAGAACGAATAATATTTTTTGATGTGGCCAATTCTTCTGCACTCTGTACACAACACTTCTTTCCCTTCGTAGATGATTTCCTACTCTGATGTTTGTTTTAACTAGTGTACCCAATGGTGCTTGGATGCATATTCAAGCATACCTATTAGTGTGGTTGAGGTGATTGTATAAATTTTTAAGAGAGATCCTAGTTTCTTACCCACTTTTTCTTGGATGGATTTATCATAGGATTTATTTTGGAAGTTGTGAAAATCTGATCTATATTGCACTGTGGATAAGTGTGGATTCTTTTAGGTAGAAGTTTGGTTCCCAATTTTTAATAGACAAGAAACTGTTTAGGATGAACCAAGGTCCTCTGTCAAGAGATTGTTGCATATTTTCTTACATTTGTGAACTTTGCTATGTAAAAGCCCTACCCCAAGTCAATTAGGGTCAGACTCTCAGTAGGATTTCATAGTTCTATTAGCTTATTTTTGAGGTATTGGTGAGTTAACTTCTCTCTTATTAATTTTATGATGACTCAGAATCTCCAGGAAAGATAGTACTTTTTTTTTTCTTCGGAGAGATTTAATAAGTCTCTGGCTTTCTCTACATCTATCGTTACCTTTGAATTCCCCTAGATATTGACTTTCTTTTGTTGTGGGTAAAAATGATGGATACTGGTTGTTTCACACATCTAGGAAAAATTTATTTTTTGACAAGTCTTCTTGTTCCGGAGTTCGAAAGGTAGGGGACATTGTATTAGAGTTAGGTGTCATGATTATTGTCTCTCTTGTGGATCTTTCTCAGAGAGAGTTAACTAGCAAGTTACGATTGAAATATGACTGTGAATCACATTTTTTACTTGACTTCTGATTAATTATTTGTTTAGTTCACTTAATAAATTAAGAGAATTAATTTTTTTTCAATTTGACAATGTATGATTTTTAGGTGAGTGTGAGCTCAACACTGTCACAAGTAAAAACAGTCTCTCAAATAAAATAAATGATACTCTTCAGGATAATAACATTGATAGCGGCTCAGAATTTTCCATAAAAGTTGAAAAAGATGGAAACTACTACCGCTTGAAGCAAAGAAAACCAGGGAAAACAAAACTTCGTTCCATTATTGACATATATAAGGTAATTATATCCATACATTACACATATATATTTACTTGAAAGGTAATATTACTTAAGACTAGTTATAATTAAGGTTTTTTGGACAAATTTTCAACATTGTTTAACAATAGTTATTATTCTTTCACCCCTTTTAGCATTTATATATTTTACAGAATTGGAAAACACAAAATATTGTTTAACTTATTTTAATCAGCTGATGAAGTTCTCTTTCATTTTGCATGGTAATAATAGGCTCTCATCATCTAAGGATGAATATAACGTGAGTCGCTTGGATACTTTAGAGATCAAAAAATCTGAATTACACATCAAAGATAAAAGAGGAAAGGATCAAGAGGGAACTTATGAGGAGATACTACATAATAAGCACAAAGATATTAATAGTTAGAAACTTATTATTTGATTCTACATGGTACAATTGATTTATACTGTTAATTATTTTATTTTTCATTTGATTGTGCATGATTTTCAGGTGAGTCTGAGAGCATCGGTGAAGATAACCCATCAAATAATTTGAATCATACAATGGATAATAATGTTGACAATACAAATGATGAAAAGATGAGGAATTCCATGTAAATAAGGGAATATCAAGGAAAGAGGTGTATGGTCCCATTATAACCATTTGCAAGGTAATTGTTCATCACTTATGTCTATTTACATGAAATTTTAATGAACACACTTGTTATATTTCACAATATATTTTTCTATCTCTGATAATTTCTAAAAGTAATAATGTATACTTGAAGTTGTTACATAATGAGATGTTTGAAGAATGCAACGGAAGAAACATAAGAAAGGATCAAAATAATTCTTTTGAGGAGGAACTATCAGACCAGCAACAACAAGAAAATATCAATTCTCTGATTGGCACTAGCGAGGTAATTGAGTATTACTTATGCCTTTTTACATGAGCTTTTCATTAAACACGCTCATTGTATTCCACAACATATTTTTCTATCTCCAAGCAATTTTTAAAGAAACAAATTCAATTTACAGGAGGTAGAAAATGAGATACTTGAAGAACCCAACCGAAGCAACATAAGAAAGGATAAAAAAGATTCCTTCCAGGAGGAGCGATTGGACCAACAACAACAACAAAATATCAACTCTATGGTTGACACTTGCTAGGTAGTTGTTCATCACTTATGTCTATTTACATGAGTTTTTCATTAAGAAAGATCATTGTACTCCACGGTATATTTTTCTATCTCCAGGCATTTATAAAAGAAACAAAGTGGATGAATTAATAGGAGGTAGAAAATGAAATATTTGAAGAACCCAACGGAATCAACATAAGAAATGATCAAAATGATTCTATCGAGGAGGAGCAATCAGGCCAACAAGAACAAGAAGAAAATATCAACTCTTTGGTTGACACTTGTGAGGTAATTGATCATCACTTATATCTATTTACATGAGCTTTTCATTAAACACGCTCATTGTACTCCATAACATATTTTTCTCTCCAAAAGTTTATAAAGAAATAAAGTGGAATTACTAGTGGAAGAAAATGAGATATTCAAAGAACCCAATGGAAGCAACATAAAAAATGATCAAAAAAAATCTTTTGAGGAGGAGCTACCCGGGCAACAACAACAAGATATCGATGGTACTTAAGAAATTTTATATCTTACAAACTAAACTTATGTTAATTATTTTACTTTGTTTATTCAAAATTAGAAATGGATCCTAAATTTTGAATCAATGAGTGCAAGGTAATTGAAATTCTTAGATTGAAATGGCACACAACATGGTGGTAGCCTGAAATACAATCATTAAATTGAAGCTCTAGTCTGAATTTTTGAACTTATAATTTATTTCACATATATCATGTAATCTCACAGATATTTTTCAGGTGAGTCAAAGGTCAACAAAGTTACACGCGAAGCCATTTTAAATGACAATATTATCAATTGTGGCTCAAAACTTTTGACAAGAGATGACAAGGATGAAAATTATCGTGTCACACAAGGATTACCAAGAAGTATAAAATTCCGTTCTATTGATAACCTCTATAAGGTAACTCACATAAACCTTATGTCCATCTTACTTTGTAACATCAAATATTTTCGATAAGTTTCTTGTATTTTAAAATGGTTTGTTTTTTCTTTACTTTTGATTATTATATAATTGACAAATAAAAGATATTACTAAATTTAATTTGATTATCTCATTATATTTCCTTGCATTTTATAGTGTACTGACAGATTGTCACCAGTTGAAGCTGAATTTAACTGAAATCTTCCAACTAAAAAAGATTCAAATATGTATCACTTCGCAAAAGCAGATTCAAGCATCAAAATAAACAAAACAATAATTGGTCGTAAGAGAAAAGTGAGAGACAACAAAATCGACAATGGAAAAAAGGATGCTTCGACTTCTTCCCCCAACTTCAAGATTACATTTTAATCATTTCTTTGAATTCTATCTCCAAGATTGTCTTTTAATTATTTCTTTGAATGTTGAATTTATCATTTCATTTATAACTTTAAATTTAAATCTATAACGACCTGTTCCCGTCATTGTAGAAAAGTCAACGGAGAAAAATTTTAGGCCGAAAAACTTTTTTGTAGTAACTTGAGATTTCCCAACCTAATCCAATTTGGATGAAATCGGAGTTTTTGAGGTCTAAGGAAATCTAGTAACAATTGGGTGATCTAATTATGAATTCGATCACATGAGTAGATAGCTAAGACGTTAAGGAACCCGTAGGACTTTACAGAATTTAATTCGGGAGAGTAGAACTCCCGAAATTGATCTTAGCGTGAACAGATAGTTTTTAAGTGTCATTGATTGAAGGTGTGTTGTGAAATGGGGTCTTGGAATTATTAATTTTTCTCATTGTTTCCAAGCCGCTGAGGCAGGATTTCTGTCGCCAGGGCGGGGCGGTTGTAGCGGGGTGGGTGCCGCCATGGCGAAGCAGACGCGACTTAAAGTCAAAAAAAACCCCAAAAATGTTTTATTCTGAAATTTTCAAACTTGAGAGCTAAGGAACGAACCCAGGGGTTTTCTTGATAATTTTTCACCATTCTTGAGGCTAAAAGTACGATTTTAACTTCCCGAATCCATTTTTTGATCCGTAGAACGTAATCTAATTGGTAATTATTGATGGGGAAGGGTTTCAATCTAGAAATTATGGTAATAAAGCCCTAATCTGGTTATGGGGATCATGGGTATGATCTAGGGTTGATAGAATTGTTAGTAATTCGAGTAATTAGTTATTGTTTATTGATTCTCGTGTTAAATTAATTGTTTGTAGACCAAGAACAAGCGGAACGAATCCGAAAGAGGAAGAATCAAGTTTCTTAGGGGATTCAAGCTTGTTTCGAGGTAGGTGATGGTTTTGATTTCATGATTGTGTGATATATGTTTGTTCTTGCTTCATTATAATACATGTATATATGTGAATGTTGCACTATTGATCACACTACTTGTAAATGAGGATAGATGAATGATGAATGCCATGAAGCATGACTTGATTATATGATTTGAGAATATACTTGTGATTGTGGTTGTGGCTTATTAAATAGATCGGGTGTTGCATTCTCACACACTAACTTGGATCGATTGCGTTCTGACACACTAACTTGGATCGGTTGCCACGTTCCGGCATAAATATGGGATCGATTGTCACGTTATGGCATAAAAATTGGATCGGGTACCAAGCTCTGGTATGCTAAGTGTTTGGATTTGGGTTCCATGAGAGGACCAATGAGTTGACAAAATTGTGTATCTTGAGAAATGAGAAATTGTACGTTGTTCGTAAATGATGATGATATTGTACATGTTCGGTGTATGCATGTTATTATTATGTTGTATTGGCTTATGTATGTTGCACTTAGTGGGATAGCCGCGTGATCCTACTAGTACACTATAGTTGTGCTCTGATACTGTACTTGCTCTTTCTTTGTTGAGTACAGGCATCTTCAGGTGGCTATTGACAGACCTCGCTTAGAAGATCAGTGATCGTTTCAAATTCAAGGGTGAGCTAATTTTTTCGGGATGCCATGAGTTCTCTTTCTGTTTAGGTCCATATTTTCAAACTTAGACTTTCTAGTTAGTTGTTAGTACATTAGTCTGGGTTGTAACCCTTCTTGTTTAGACTTATGGATCTTGTTAGAGTTTTGGTACATTGACGTTCAGGTTCAAGGTGTTACTTCCGCATTGTTTTGTTAGACTTTCGGAGTTTATGAGAACTCTATTTCTTTTCCTTAGCATTTAAACTTGCTTTTGTAACCTTAAATGCTTTAGTATTTGGATTAAGGTTGTTAGCTAATTAGTATGAATGGTTCTCCCACCAGAGGGTTAGTGTGGGTGCCAATCACGATGTTCTGGGTCGTGACAAAGTTGGTATCAGAGCCTAGGTTTTTTGATCTCGATGTACCAAAACAAGTCTAGCAGAGTCTTGCGGAATGGTACGGAGACGTCTGTACTTTTCTTCGAGAGACCATAGGACTTTAGGAAATCTCTGTCTTCTCTTGTCTCCTTTCGTGCTATAACTTGATTCCAATTGATATCTGATGATTCAAATTGGCATCTAATCTCCTTTACTCTTTTGTCCGCAGATGGTTAACACTAGATTCAACGGCGTCAAGCCCGTAGCTCCCGTCAATGCTCCAGCTAAGAAATCAGCAGTGAGAGGTCGCAGTCGAGGCAGTGGTAGAGGAAGAGCTAGGGGTACAGGCCGAGGAAGGGTGGCGCCTACTAGGGATGGAGCACCGGTTGAAAATGCTCCCAGGAATGAGGACCTTCATGCGCATCATGAACAGGTAGAGGAGAATATCGAGGTTGAGAATGAAGAGAATGTTGGACAACAGGAAGAGGTGCAGGCTGAGATAACAGGTATTCCTCCCATAGACCCAATGTTAGCTCAACAGATTATGTCATTCTTAAAGGGATTGGTTGATCCTAGAGTGCTTCCCTATGTTCAAGCAACTCAAGCTCCCGCCAATCCTCTTATTTCTATCACTGTCCTGAAGGTGAAAGGAAATGTAGGTAATGATTCTTTCTTCCGTCCTTTATTGGGTCCTGTTATGAGTGGTAATGAACATGAGATGTTGACCAAGTTTTTGAAGTTGAAATCGCCTGTGTCCCATGGTTTCGAGAGTGAGGATGCATATGAGTTCATCCTAGATTGTTATGAGAGGCTGCATAAGTTAGGAATTGTCCATCAACATGGGGTTGAGTTTGTGACATTTCAACTTCAAGGTGAGGCTAAGCAGTGATGGAGAGCTTATGTGGAATACATATCTTCAGTTTTACCTCCACTTACTTGGACCCAATTTCATGCTCTATTTTTAGAGAAATATGTGCCTAGGACTTTGAGAGATCGCAAGAAGGATGAGTTCATGGCCTTGGAACAAGGTGGTATGTTTGTGGATGCTTATGAGGCCAATTTACATACCTTGTCTAGATATGCTACTCAATTGGTGACTACTGATGAAGAAAAAATCAGTTTATTTATTAAGGGACTAAATTCTGAGTTGCAGGTATTATATGTTCATATGACCTCTGCAGGGAGGAGCTTTAATGAGGTAACAGACTTTGTTAAGAAAGTGGAAGGGGTGAGGTGAGACGGTCAGGCTAAGGCATTGGCTAAAAGGGCAAAGAACTCGGGTAACTTTCAAGGTTCTTACTCCAAGGGGGCAGGGAGGCTAACACTTGCAGCCAGGACAATTTAGTTCGCTATGCCCGCCTCTACAGGTAATTACTCAAGAACTCCACCTCATATTTTGATTCAGGATAACTAGGGAGTCGCACCTTCGATAGGCAGCAGGCCATCTTTTGATCGTACTTGCTATAATTGTGGAGAACCTGGGCATATAAGGAGATATTGTCCCCACTGACGTATGATGGATTCCGTGCAGCAATAGACTAGAGCAGTGGTACTGATTTCACGTATCAGGACACTATTTCTAGTTCAAGTGCCAACAATCGTGAGTAGTAATATAACCCAACTAGTGAGTTGGGGTCGAGTTCTAAGGAAGCGGTTCGTACTCAAGAATCAATAGAAAAGCATAAATATGCTCAAGTCAATCATAGCTAAAAACATTTACGAAGAAAAACATAATTCAAGTTTGGGGTGACACAAGTGTCAAATACCAAAACGGGGGTTTGTAGTCAACTAGCAACTAAAATCAGTAAATAATATGAAAAATCGAATATGGAGACGGGATTCTTGGGATGTGATAGGATTATGGGCTAAGGTAAAAAACCGGGTAATTGCAACTAATAGTAAACCGCTGCAAATCAGTAAATAAGCTAGACTTTAGTGGGGTAAACTTTCTCTCAAACAATTTACCCTGAATCGAATTGGTTTCTTTCAAACACCAATAAGCCGCAATGAAGCACAGCCTTCACTTTAGTCCATTCACTCTCTCGAGCTGAATGTGTGGAAAGGGTTTAGGGTTCACTCTGTCAAGCTTAACCAATGACAACCCAATACCAACTGACCATCGATTTAGCAATTTTAGTTTTAAAACCTCTCTCTCGAGCAAGCCAAAAACACGAAGTTAGGATTGTACTGGCAACTACAACCCATTAAATTCAACCACAATTACTAAACGAAATCACTTTTAAACAGCAAATAGACTATCAATTAGCATTACCCAGCAGTTAATTCAACCCCTAATCACATAATCACACCCCAAGAATTGGGGTTTTATCTAGACATAGTAAAAAGATAGAAATAGATACCGAAATATGTTTCCATCAACTGGGTACGATTAATATTGTCTTTACAAATGTCTAAGATGAAGAATCTTCAATACCCACTTCCAATTTCTTAGAAATGGAAATCTTCAAAATCTTCAAAGCTAAGGAAAAATGTCTCCCCAACTCAGTTTTAAATTCTAAACTTCAAAAACTGAATACGAATATGTTATCCTACAAAATATGATACTTGTTGCATACTAAACTAAAAATACAAACAAGTATTTATAGTTGTCAAAAACTGTGCTGCGAAGGTCCACTCGGCGCAGTTAGTCGGGATCGGCGATCCGCCCTTTGGTCTGGTTCATCGCCTTT
This sequence comes from Solanum piurae, assembly GCA_029582685.1. Classification (NCBI taxonomy): domain Eukaryota; kingdom Viridiplantae; phylum Streptophyta; class Magnoliopsida; order Solanales; family Solanaceae; genus Solanum; species Solanum piurae. The sequence goes on along the minus strand of JAJOOO010009358.1, from coordinate 15,707 downwards.
CTGCATTGGCCTTCAGCAAATTCAAGCTCTGTAACTTTGGGCGATATAGTACTGCATCGCGGAACTGTTCGGTGACTCGCCAACGGCTCCTTTCTATCGTCGACTTGATTTTCTCCTTCAGGGCTTGGCACACTGGAACATTAGACGAGACCAAGACCATTTGGTGTCTCGCCCAATGATTTAGGCAATCCTCAGGCCTTCTTTTTTTCGTTCTTGCAGCTGCCTTGTTCCTTTTTGCTGAATAGTGTCCATGCTTTGTCCCTAAGTTCAAATACCTTAAATTCAAGGATTTATATCAGTTATTGAGACAAAATATGCATTCGAGGATATTAAATCTATTAAAATTAAGCCCTGAATGAGTCCAAATCGTGGACTCATCAACACCCCAACTTAAACTTTTGTTTGTCCTCAAGTAAAACTCAAGTTCAGCAGTTCAAAAAGGATGCCTCAAACAGTGCTACACAAGACTCAATCATGAATGCACACAAAAAGACTCAACTTACTCATGCAAGGATGAAATGTGCACTCAAAGTTTCAAATTGTGACTCACCATTATCAAAGAACTTCAAGCTCACAATACTTGCTTCAAATGCAAGTTCAAGATCAACAAAGGAAATCAAATGCCCTCACACAAAGAATTATTCCATATTCACACACAATGGTTCAACAATTTAAAGTTTTGGAATCAAATGCAGCGCTCACATTCACAAAGATGAACGCAATGTATTATTTCACTCATAGGTTTGCCCGTATTTTCCAACCAACATTTGTTTCAGCTCACTCAAGATCAAAAGGTATTTTCAAGGCTTGTAACAGGGCTAAGTGCAAAGGTATAGTCATTTAGGCTCATTGGCTATAGTCCTCATGAAACTTGGTGTGAACGAGACTTTCTTTCCTTTTCTTCATCATTTTTCATTTGTGCTTACAAGTCATCCCATTATTCACTTTCCATGGACTGCTGGAAACCCCATTTCTTTTTGTATTTTCACAACTTTATTTTACAAATTTTCATTCTTTTTCTTTTTCGTTCATTTCTTCTCTTTCTCCCTCTTTTTTTGGTATGGAGGGGTTCTATTTTCTCACAACATGGGTAAAAGGGGACTTTCTTGCACGTCTTGATTTACCTTCTCTTTTCACCACACCCGCAACTTAGGCTTTTGGCCTAAGTTGGCTATTCAAACAAACCACAACTTCATGAGGATTATGGGTAATGGATAAAGAAAGGTTAGAATGTTATCAAGTCTCTTCCAAGAAAAGGTCAAGGCTCAAAGGGTGCTCAAAAGGGGTTCACACACTCACAAGGTGGGCAACAAAAAGAGGTATAATATCAAATTGTTTCACTCTTTAAAGTTTCCTAAGATCATATCAAGAGTTCACATCACTTAGTCAGCCGTACCAACGGGGCAAATTCTAGGTGTCTTCACACATGGGTTACGGTAAGCTCATCACACAAGGCATTGACACCAAAGTCAAATAAGACTCCACACTTTCGCTAGTGTTCAATGTTCATCACAAGAGACTCAATTCGATACTTGGCTAATCACAACGAGATGCAAATAGTTCACATATTATCTATGCAACTTTATTTGGCCTCATCGTAGTCGCATATTCATTTTTGTTCGATTATGAGCACTATTCAAGTCATCGGTATTGATCAAAACCGATACTCAAATTTGCACAAGAACAGCCACATTCAATACAAACTAGAGGTGGCAAAAAAAATTTGGAAGGGTCAAAAATCATTTATAATTAAAAACACAGAGCCACAAGCTCAACCTTCCATAAAAATCTGTGTATAACACAAATTTAGGTTAAATCGCAAATATATAAACAAAACAAGAATTTTGAATGTCACACAAAAAGTGGGCCTCACCCCACCACAAATAAATGCATTTGTCCTCAAATGCAAATAAGCTAATAACATCCAAAAATTAAATTAAATAAATACATAGAGGGAGGTAAATAGGTGATCATGTCTACGCAGTCGCTCCATCTATGTGAGCATCAGTGCCCGGTGTATCAGTCTGGTCTTGGGCCTCAGTACCCGAGGTCACCTCTGAAGGAACAGTAGTACCAGATCCACTAGAAGATGTCATAGATGTCTTAGTCAGTGATGTCTAGATCACCGACTGCATGATCGTCTCCTCAAGATCTGGAAAGTCTCCATAAATGTTCTCCTCACATATCCCTATCTGCTCCTCGTCGGTCTCAGCATCCAACTCATCAACTACTGCCTCATCCCTGTGTACATTTCTGGTTGTAATCGGAGGAATCTCTAAAGTCTCAGGAGCGTCCCTGTCAGGTGCTGCACCCAGCAATGAAGTAAAGTCATTTGACTTTAGATAGTCTACGTCCTTCCTCAAGTCAGCTACCTCGGCTTTCAAAGCCACAACCTCAGAGGTCTCCCCCTGCCTACTCTCACAAGTTGTGACTCTAGTAGCCAGATCATCAAAAAAAGCCCATAGGGGTGTCAGTGCAGCCAAATTACCAGCCTCAATCATTAAGGGGACAGATTTCTCTAACCGAGTCACCCTCACGTCAGCTGAATGGGCCAGATCACCCATCTTAATGATCATCGCCTGAGTAATCTTGGCCTGCTGGATGGAAGTAGAGGTGCCTGGAGTATGAAGATGAGGAAGGAGGGGAAGAAGTACCTGAAGGCCCGAAAGCCAGAGTAGGCACAGAGGTCTCTGCAGGTATGGAATCAACATCAACCACCGGAGAAGTGTCTGTCGGGGCTGCTCTCCTCCTATCAATCTCCTCACGAGTGTACTCAGCCTCAATACGCCGGATATCTGTGGACGAAGATGGGGTAACTTAAAAATCTCTAGTATTATCTCTGGGTACCCAGCACGTCGACATAACTCACTGATCAGGATCGGGAATGGTAAGAGGTCTGCCTCTGCTTGACCCTCATATCCATCTCTTGCTCTATAAGAAGTCACAGGTCGATGCTCATCCAGGATATAATAGCTCCAAGACATGCCGCCTTAGGATGGCGTAGGACAGACTCGTTCTGGGATTGCATGATGGTGCTACTGATAAAGCTAAACTAGAAGAGGGTAGCAACATTCAAGTCCCTCTTCTCAATAGGGCTCCCGACTAGATCCACTTCGGGGTGGTATCGAAAATCAAAGGTGCCAGCCAACCCTTCAAATCATCTAGGGACTGAGCAACAGGCAATCCATCATAAGGGTGTGTAGAGTTCAGAGCTCTACCCAATACAATGTTTATGTACTCACTATTGCATCCAACTTCCTTTCCACGTACCATGACAGACTTCACCAATCTGAACTCACTCGCCTTCTTCTTGCTCTTAGGGATCAAGTAACCGTAGGCTGTATAGAACTCCCGAACCCATGAGGGAATGTAAGGGCCTCGGGGTCTGGTAAACTAATCAAACTGATGGTAGTGGAGGGTGTCCCTCACATCTGAGTATTTGTCCTCTAGGCCCTCTGTAAATAACAGCTTCTCCTCGAGGATGGTTCGTAAATCATAGCCTTTCAATCTATTAAAAATCCTAGGCGGAGGGATGACAGGTAGCACAGGAGCCACAGGAGGTGCTGGAGCTGGCACTGAGTCAGTGGGTGTGGTAGTTGGAAGGACTCTGGCTAAGTCAAGTTGAGATCTAGCCTGGAACTCATTTCGCCAGGACTGCAGAGGCTGGTTTTCCTCAGGCTCAGACAAAGCCACCTGAGAGGCAGTAGTCATCCTATCGGATACGAACCTCTTTCCATTGCCTTAATCACCTGGAGAACGCTCTTGTCTGCCCTTGTTTGAAGGATTTGCACCCCCCTCATTTATCATGATACACTTTGCTCTCTAAATTTTTTTGTACCATATCTACAAAACATCAAGAAAAAGTTAGAAGAATTCAAATAAGATCACAGAAAATAGTTGCAGACAAACTCGCCAAACCAATCGGCGAGCTAGATAGGGCTCGCCGAAGGGGTAGGGTTTAAAATTTTAGAAAAATTTGGCAAGTCAGTGATGGGAAGGCCTTTCTGCACATCACCGACAATATTCGACAAGTCAGAGTCATCCCGCCGAAAGTTACAATGCCAAAAGGGTTCAGGTGCAGACAAAAGGCGATCAAGAAGTATTTAGGCGAGTCGTCGAGCGCCTTCGGTGACCTCAGGCTTCTCGCCAAAAATTACAGAGCCCAACATTAATTAAATCATGAAATTTAAGGACCCAACTTCTCAAATTCAACCCCGCAACCCCCAAAAACAAAATAAAAACATGTACTACTCAAATTAAAGCAAGACCCATAATACCCATTACTCCAAGATATTCAGACTTCTTCGGGTTTTGCCAAATTTGACCATTTATAGCTTTTGCCCTTAAGAATGATGTCATCCGTTCTATTATTTGGCAAATTACGCCTGTTGGCACTCAAACTTCACCCAACCAAACTAAACAACATGCAAGCACAACCCCACAAAATTTTAAATCATTTCAAAGCACAAGAATATGGGATTTCAGAAATTAAAATAATACGGGAAAGATTATCAGCTTAAAATAGGCATTCAAACATACTAATCCTATCATAGAGGCCCAGCACACATCAACAACATAATATTGCTTGCATAAGTGTACAAATTACTAAAAATAAATGTGGGGTTTGGAAAACCAACCTTAGTTGCCGAATAATAAAGACAAAAAAGTTAGGTTGCAATGTAATCCACTCTGACAACTAAAATACTCTTAAAAATGCAAAAATATAGAAAATACTAAGTAGGTGTGAGTTTGGAATACGAAAAGCGAGGAAAAGTGAAGAGTTTGAAAGTTTAAACCTTTGGCCTTTTAATGAACCGTCCAGTTCTCGCCCAGTCAGCGACGTTAGCCGTGGTCGCCGTACACTCGGTGACTCACCGAGTGGATACTTATCTCACCGAGTTTTACAGGACCTCTAATTAAACTGGGGATCCAAACAGCGGTATAGATAACGATCGTCGAACTAGTCGGCGACTCGCCAATCTGATACTTGTTGCATACTAAACTAAAAATTCAAACAAGTATTTATAGTTGTCAAAAAGTGTGTTGCGAATGTCCATTCGGCGCAGCTAGTCAGGATCGGTGATCCGCCCTTTGGTCTGGTTCATCGCCTTTCTGCATTTGCCTTCAGCAAATTCAAGTTTTGTAACTTTGGGCGATATAGCAGTGCATCGTGGAACTGTTCAATGACTCGTCAACTATTCCTTTCTATTGTTGACTTGATTTTCTCCGTCAGGGCTTGGCACACTGGAACATTAGGTGAGATCAAGGCCATTCGGCGACTCACCCAATGATTTAGGCGATCCACAGACCTCTTTTCTTCATTCTTTCAGCTGCCTTATTTCTTTTTGCTTAATAGTGTCCATGTTTTGTCCCTAAGTTCAAATACATGAAATTCAAGGATTTATATCAGTTATTGAGACAAATTATGCATTCAAGGATACTAAATCTATTAAAATTAAACCCTAAATGAGTCTAAATCGTGGACTTATCAGGTAGCCGCGGGAAATGGTAATAATGGTCAAGGGTGTCCACAAGGTGGGCGAGGAGGAAATCAGCGAGGTCGTGGAGGTAGGGAAATGGTAACGCAGGCAGAGGTAACATCTAGCCAGGTAGGGAAGTCTCCCGTCATGATGATAGGGCTCAGTGTTCCTCTTTTCCGAGCAAGAATGAAGTAGAGGCGCCTGCCACTGTGATCACAGGTACTATTCTTGTCTGTGAACGGATGGCTAATGTGTTATTTGATATGGGTTCTACTTATTCTTATGTGTCCGTCCAATTTGCCGCAGCATTTGCAATGATTTGTGATATACTTGATGCCCACATCCATGTTTCTACCCTAGTTGGAAAGTCTGTCATAGTCATCCATGTCTATCGTGCTTGTTCTATTTTGTTTATGGGTTTTCAGACTTGGGCTGATTTGGTGATTTTGGATATAACTGACTTTGACATAATCTTAGGCATGACTTGGTTACCCCCTATTATGTTGTGCTTAATTGTAACACTAAGTCTGTAACTCTAGAAATTCCGGGAAGGGAAAAGTTAGAGTGGGAAGGGGTGTACAAGCCTAAGAAAGCTAAGATCATATCCTCCTTTCTGGCAAGGAAACTGGTAGTGCAGGGTTGTTTGGGTTGTTTGGCTTATGTGGCTCATATTCGGGATGTTGAGGTTGAGTCTCCATCTATTGAGTCTATTCCTGTGGTGTCAGAATTTAGAGAAGTGTTTCCTAATAATTTGCATGGTATGCCTCCGGATAAGGATATAGATTTTTGCATTGATTTAGAACCTGGTACTCATCCCATTTCCATCCCTCCATATCTCATGGCTCCGGTGGAATCAAGAGAGCTTAAGGTGCAAATCTAAGAGCTTTTTGATGAGGGATTTATTCATCCTAGTGCTTCCCCATGGGGTGCTCCAATTTACTTTGTTAAGAAAAAGGATGGTAGTATGAGAATGTGTATAGATTACAAGCAAATGAATAGGGTCGTCATTCGAAACAAGTACCCATTGCCTCGCATAGATGATCTTTTTGACCAATTGCAATATGCATCAGTTTTCTCTAAGATTGATCTAAGGTATAGCTACCATCAGTTGAAAATTAGACCTGACGATGTGTCAAAGACGGCATTTAGAACTCGCTATGGGCACTACTAGTTTCTAGTTATGCCTTTTGGTTTGACTAATGCTCCTGCAGCTTTCTTGAGTTTGATGAATGATGTGTTCAAACCATTTCTTAACTCATTTGTTAAAGTCTTTATTGATGATATTTTGGTCTATTCAAAAAGTGAGGAAGAGCATGTCAACCATCTTCGTGTTATTTTGGGTTTTCTTGGGAAACAAAGGTTGTATGCAAAATTTTCTAAGTGTGAATTTTGGTTAACTTCGGTTGTATTTTTGGGGAATGTAGTTTCTAAGGAAGGGTAATGGTAGATCCCCGAAATATTGAGGGGGTTAAGAATTGGGTTCAGCTTAGCTCTGTAATCAAAGTTAGGAGTTTTGTGGGGCTCGCTAGCTATTATCGCCGATTTGTGAAGAACTTTGCTTCTATCGCCACTCACTTGACTAATTTGTCCAAAAAGGAGATACCCTTTGAATGGATTGAAAAATGTGAGGAGAGCTTCCAAAAGCTCAAGACTCTCTTGACCACCACACCTATTCTAGCATTACCGATAGAAGGTAAAGATTTTATTGTTTATTGTGATGCTTCACATTTTGGTTTAGGTGTTGTGTTGATGCAGGATAGAATGTTATAGCTTATGCATCGCGTCAATTGAAGGTGCATTAGAGGAATTACCCAACACATGATTTGGAGTTGGCAGCGGTAGTGTTTGCTCTTAATATCTGGTGACATTACCTTTATGGTGTCAAGTGTGAGGTATTTACTGATCATCGTAGTTTGCATCATGTGTTCACTCAAAAGGATCTGAATTTGAGACAGTGAAGGTGGATGGAGTTACTTAAAGATTATGATGTCACCATCCAATAAGGCTAATGTAGTGGCAGACGCTTTGAGTTGAAAAGCGGTGAGTATAGGTAGTTTAGCTTGCTTGAGTGTAACTAAGCGACCTTTAGAAAAGGAAATTCAAACCTTGGAGTCTAAGTTCATGTAGTCGGGCATCTCAGAAAAAGGTGGGGTGTTAGCTAGCATTGAAGTTAGGGCCACGTTTATTGAAGAGATCAAGGCCAAGCAATTTGAGGATGAAAATTTGAATGAACTTAAGAAGAATACTATGATTGATAAGGCACAAGAGACCACTCTTGATGCGGAAGGTGTGCTCAGTTTTAAAGGAAGGATTTGTGTTCCTCGATTTGATGACTTGATTCAGAAATTGTTGACAGAATCCCATGGTTCACGATATTCCATTAATCCGGGTGTGAACAAGATGTACCGAGATTTGAAGTGAATTTATTGGTGGTCGGGCATGAAGAAGGATATAGTGGAGTTTCTGGCTAAGTGTCAAAATTGCCAACAAGTGAAGTATGAACATCAAAGGCATATATGTTTTCTTCAGAGAATGCCAATTCTGGAATGGAAGTAGGAAAGGATAGTCACAGATTTCGTGGTTGCTCTTCCCAAGGGAAGTTTGATTCTATTTGGGTAGTGGTTGATAGATTGACTAAGTCAGTCCATTTTATTCTGGTAAGAATTGATTATAATGTTGAACAATTGGCTAAGGTTTATGTGAAAGAGATAATGAGGTTGCATAGGGTGCCCCTTTATATCATCTCAGACCGTGGTACGCAGTTTGCCTCCAAATTTTGGAGGAAATTACATGATGAATTGGGCATACAACTCACTTTTGTACAGCTTTAAATCCACAGCCGGACGGACAGTCGGAGAGGACCATTCAAGTGTTAGAAGACATGTTGAGGGCATGTGTGATTGACTTTGGAGGGAATTGGGATAAGTTCTAACATTTGTGTGAGTTCTCTTATAATAATAGTTATCACTCCAGTATTGATATGGCACCGTTTGAGGCATTATATGGGAGAGGATGTAGATCACCCATAGGATGGTTCGAGGCTGGGGATGTGAAACCTTTGGAGATTGATTCAGTGAAGGATGCTCAAGATAAGGTGAGGAGTATTCAAGCTAAGCTTCTAGAAGCCCAGAGTAGACAGAAGAAGTATGTGGATCACAAGGTAAGAGACGTGACATTTCATATTTGTGAGAATGTTCTTCTTAACGTATCATTAATTTAACGTTTAAAGGACACTTCATCCAATTCTAAGTGTCAAAGATCGCTAGTCAGTATATAACACAACTAAATGAGTTAGGGTCGAATCTCACAGGGAGTGGTACGTGTTTAAGATTCAATAGGAAAGTACAAATATGCTCAAATCAGTCATAGGAATAAACATTATCGATAAGAACATAATTTAAATCGGGGGTGACACGAATGTCAAATAACAGGGGGGTTTGGTTTTAATTATCAATTCCAGCAGCAACAAATAATACGGAATAACAATAATGAGATGGGTTCTTGGGATGTGATACGATTATAGGCTAATGTAGAAAAATGGGTAATTGCAACTATTAGGAACTAGCTAGATATTAGTAATTAAGCTAGACTATAAAGGAGGTAAACTTTATCTCGAATAATTTTTCCTGAATCAAGTCAATTTCTCTCGAACATCGACAAGCATGCAAAATAAGAGCAGCCTATGCCTTAGTCCATTCACTCTCTCGAGCTGAATGTGTGGAAAAGGGATTAGGATTCACTCTCTAGAGCTGAACCCATGAGAACCCAATACCCATAGACCATCAATCAATAATCTTGGTTTTAAAACCTCTCTCTCGAGCAAGACAAAAACACAAAGGTAGAACTACATTTGCTACTACAATTCTTTAAGTTAACCCACAATTAATGATTGAAATCACTTATAACAGCATTTAAACTAATAATTAGCAATACCCAAAAGTTAAATCAGCCCATAATCACATAATCACACCCCCCAAGAATTAGAGTTTTAGCTAGACATCATAAAAAGATAAAAAATTGTTACCAAACTGTGTTTCCATCAACTGGGTAAGATTAATTTCGTCCTTACAATGGTCCAAATTGAAGAATCTCAAGACCCACTTCCAATTTCTCAAAAGTGAAAAACTTCAATTCTTAAAAGCTAAGGAAAACTTGTCTCAATACTCAGAGTTCAAACTGAGAATTTAATTAAAAAGCTTACAAAAATGTTTCAAAATACTAAACTAAATGTTCAAAGACATATTTATAGTTGCCAAAAATATGCTGCGAAGGGCCATTTGGCGCAGTAAGTCGGGCTCCCCGATCAACTCGGTGATCCACCATTTGGTCAATTTCATCGCCTTTATGCCTTGGCCTTTAGCATCATCCAGTTCTGTAACTTTAGGCGATCTAACTTTGCATTGCGGAATCACTTGGCGATCCGCCGACTGCTCTTTTCTCTTGCCAACTTGATTTTCTCCTTCAGGGCTTGGCACACTGGAACTTTAGGCGGTCAAATGGCCACTCGGCGACTCGCCAAATGGACTTGGCGATCACCAAGCTCTTTTTTCTTCCTTCGTTCAGTTCGCTTCGTTCCTTTTTGCAAATTAGTGTCCTTGCTTTGTTCCTCAATCCAAATACCTAGAAATAAAGGATTTTATATTAGTTATTGGCACAAAATAAGCATTTGAGGACACTAAATCTATCCAAATAAAGCCCTAAATGAGTCCAAATTGTGGGCTCATCAACACCCCCAACTTAAACTTTTGCTTGTCCTCCAGTAAAACTCAAGTTCAGCAGTTCAAAAAAGATGTCTCAAACAGTGCTACATAAAACTCAATCATGAATATACACAACAAGACTCAACTTACTCATGCAAGGATCAATTATGCACTCAAAGATTCAAGTCGTGACTCACTGTTACCAAAGATTCTCAAGCTCACAATACTTGCTTCAAATGCAAGTTCAAGCTCAACAAAGGTACTCAAATACCCTCACACAAAGAATGATTCCATACTCACACACAATGGTTCAACTCTTTAGAGTTCTGGAATCACAAACAACACTCGCACTCACAAAGATGAACACATGCATGACTTCACAAATAGGTTTGCCCTTATTTCCCAATCAACACTTGTTTCAGCTCACTTAAGATCAAAAAGGTCTTTTCAAGGCTTGTAACGGGGCTGAGTGTAAAGGTATGGTCATTTAGGCTCAGTGGTTGCTATCCTTATGAAATGTGGTATGAACAACACTTTCTCCCCTTTTATTCAACATTTTCATTCATTCTCAAAATTCACCCCATTATTCACTTCTCATGGAATACCGGACACCCCATTTCTCTTGCACTTTCACAACTTTATTTCAAAACTTTTTCGTTCTTTTTCTTTTTTATTCTTGTCTTCTTCTTTTTTTGTATGGAGGGGTTCCATCTTTCTCGAAAGCATAAGTCAAAGAGGGATTTGTTTACACTTCTTTATTTACCTTCTCTTTTCACCACATCCCCAACTAGGCTTTTGGCCTAAGTTGTCTATTCAATTAAACCACACTTCATGAGGATTATGGGTGAATGGATAAAGAAAGGTCACAATTGCATCAAGTTTTTTCCAAGAAAAAGGTAAGGCTCAAAGGTGTTCAAGAAAGTTCACACACTCACAAGGTAGGCCACAAAAGAGGTATAATGTCAAATTGTTTCACTCTTTAAAATTGTTGCCTAAGATCATTTCAAGAGCTTGCATCACTTAGTCAACCGGACCAACGGGGAAAATTCTAGGTGTCATCACACATGGTTCACGGTAAGCTCATCACACAAGGCATTGGCACCAATATCAAACAAGACTCCACACTTTCGCTAGTGTGCAATGTTCATCACAAGAGACTCATTCAATAACCGGCTAGTCACAACGAGATACAAAAAGTTCACATATTATCTATGTAATTTCATTTGGCCTCATCGTAGCTGCACATTCATTTTTTGTTCGATTGAGAGCACTATTCAAGTCATCGGTATTGATCACAACCGACACTCAAATTTGCACAAGAACAACCACAATTAAATACACAAGAGGTGGAGAAAAAATGTGGAAGGGTCCAAAAATCATTTACAATTAATACAAAGAACCACAAGCTCAAACATCCACAAAACAGTGCCAAAACACAATTTACATCACAAAACCCAATGTATAAACAAAAAAATAATCACAAGAGGTAGGTATGGAAATACCTCACCCCACCACAAAGAAAAATCAATTTGTCCTCAAATGCAATAAAAAACATCCAAAAATCAATAAAAGTGACAAAGAGGGAGGTAAAGAAAGGTCTTGTGTACTCAGTCACTCCATCTGCTAGGGCATCAGTGCCCGGTGTCACAACAGCAACACTCAATCCACTATGGCCTGCCATGGACGTCTCTGTCAGTGATGTCTGAATCACTGACTCTACAATTGTCTCCTCAAGATCAGGTAGGTCTCCATAGATGTTCTCCTCTCTCACCTCAATATGCTCTTCGTTGGTATCTGCCTCCAATGCATCAGCTACTATGTCATATGTCTGTGCATCTCCGGTGGTAGTAGGAGGAATCTCATATGTAGTTGGAGCACCCTCTGTCTCGGCTACCTAAAATAAATAGGTGAGGTCTATAGACTTGAGATAGTCTACATCATTCCTCATATCTGCCACCTTAGGTCTCAAAGCAGTCACCTTAGAAGACTCCCCTTGTCGACGCTCAAAATTCACGACTCTCACGGTCAAATCATCAGCAGAAGTCTGTAGGGGGTTCACTGCAGAAAGGATGGCACTCTTAATCATACATTGGATTGCAGCCTCTAATCTGGTAGCCCTCACATCAGTCGAATAGTCCAGGTGCCCCATCTTCAGGATCATAGCCTGAGTAATCCTGATGGGCTGGGAAGAGGTAGAAGTACCAGGATCCTGGGAGGAAGAAGTGGAAGCAGGTGTACATGAAGGCCAGAGGTCGGAGAAGGCAAAGATGCCTCTAAAGGTATAGAGGCAATGTCCACCTCCGTAGATGTATCCACTAGAGCTTCTCTCCTCATGTATGCCTCCTCCCGAGTGTACTCGGCCTCTATACGCAGGATGTCAGTGGAGGAAGTAAGAGTGACCTCAAAATCTCTCGTCCCATCACGAGGAACTCCAGCACACTGGCACAGCTCTGTAATCAGCACTGGGAATGGTGTGGACGTCCAGCTCTACTTGGCCCTCATGGTCATCTATTGCTCTATGAGGAGTCCCAGGTTAATACTCTTCTTGGATATGATCGACCCAAGGCAGGGTGGCGGAGGATGGACTCATTTTGGGATTGCATGATGGTGTTGTTGATAAAGATGAAACAGTACCGAACAATAATTTTTAGGTCCCCTGCCTCGATCCACCTCGGGGTGGTATCGGAAATAAAAGGTGCAAGCCATCCCTTTAAGTCATCTAGGGATTGAGTAATAGGCAAGCCCTCATATGCAAGTGTAGCACCTAGATCCTTATCGAGTACAATATTAATGTGATCGCTAATGCACCCGACTTTCTTCCCCCGGACCATGATAGACTTCACCGGTCTAAAGGCACTGGCCTTCTTCTTCCCCTTGGGAACCAGCTCTCCGTATATTGTATAAATCTCCCGGACCCATGTAGGAATATAGGAGCCTCGGGTCCTGGTGAACTGCTCGAACCGGTGGAACTGGAGGGTATCCCTCACTGTGGAGTATATGCCTTTTAGGCCCTCTGTAGATATAAGTTTCTCCTCTAAATTGTACGCAACCCATCGGCTTTCAATCTGTTAAGTAGCTGGGGAAGAGGAATTACTGGTGGCACTAGGATCACAGGTCGTGCCAGAGCTGGCACTGTGTCTGCTGCAGGAAAAGTAGTTGTTGGAGCTCTAGATGAGTCTGGGAGAGACCTAGCACGGATCTCCATTCGCCTAGAATGTAGGGGCTGGTCATCATCCGGCTTAGAGAGACTAGCCTGGGAGTCAACAAACTCTCTATGCCTGTCAGAGTTGTGCTTCGGGATCTCAGATACGGGCATTTTCCCTTCGTCCTTGCCTCCCTTTGGAGGCTCTATTCTTCCCATTTTAGGAAGGTTGGATCCACCTGCATTTATAACTATTTCTCGTGCTCTTTACAGGGCGGCATATCAAGGTTTGTTCTAGCCATATCCGCAAAAACATCAAAAAGAGTTAGAAATAGTTAAAGAAAAGTTGCAGAAAAATAGTTGCAGACAGACTCGCCGAACCGGTCGGTGAGTCACCGAATCTCTTTAGCGAGCCAGATCAGGCTCGCCGAAAGGATTGGTTTCAAAAATTTCAAGAAAAATGGAATGTCGGCGATGGGAACGGCCTTTCGATGAATCGCCGACAGTATTCAGTGAGCAAGGACTAGCCCACCGAAAGTTACAGTGCATTTTAGGGGTTATGGGCGTAGATAGGGCAATCAAGAAGGACTTTCGGTGAGTCACCGAGTGCACTCGGCGAACTAAGGCTTCTCGCCAAAAGTTAAAGAACCCAAACTCAAGATTTTCATGAAAATAAAGGCAATCAAAAGGGATTAGGCGAACCGCCGAGTGGTTTGGTGAGCTCAACCCAGCTCGCCAAACTGCCCAACGTACCTACTTTCAACCCTAACTTCCAAATTCAACCCCGAAGCCCCCGAGAACAAAATCAAAACATGCACTCATTTAATTACACCTAGACCCATAAGACCCATGTCCCCGGGATACTCAGACTTCTCTCGGTTTGGCCATATTTGGCCATTTGACGACTTTAGCCCTTAAGACTGATGTCAACCGCTCCATCATTGGGCAAAGTACGTCATTTGGCACAGATGCGGGTTACTTAGACTTCACCTGAATAGACCCAACAACAACACAACCCAATAAGATTTTGATCAATTTTAAGCACGATATTTCGAGAAATCAACAATTTATCAATATAGGAAAGATATTCGAATTAAAATAGGCATACATGCACATAAGCACAAAAAAAATGAAATCAGAGAGGCCCAGCACACTTCACTAAGATAAGATCAATTGCAAATGAGTAAAATCGCGAAATATGGGTTCATGGTTCAGAAAATCAACTTTTAATGCCGAATAAATTAGTTGAAATGCTAGGAGGAAAAGAATCCAACTTTGAGCACACAATCAATGACTAAGAGGTAGTAAAACACAAAAATAATAGGAAAATAAAGTGCGGTGTGAGTTTGGAAAGTTGAAAAGCGAGGGAATGTGAAAGATTTTGAACTTTTAAACTTTTGGCCTTTAAACCATTCTGTTCTCACCCATTCGGCGATATTAATTTTGCTCGACGACCCACTCGGTGACACGCCGAGTGGCCACTTACCTCGCCAAGTTTTACAGGACGTCCAGTTAATGTAGGGGTCCAAACGGCAGATTAAATCGAGATCATCAACCCGTTTGGCGACACGCCAATATGTTTGTCACAACCCAAGTCTACACCCTGGATGTGGCCGGCACTCAAGAACCATTGTTGGTTCCCAAGAGAACCCTCATCCTGGCTAAATACAAGCGGAAGACTAACTTAAGCATGCAAAAGCTTAAAACTGAATACAATTCAATAAACTCAACTTTTCAAAACTTCAACTCAAATGAACAACTTAGAATAAAATAATATATTCAACTCGCCATAAAATAGGCAACTTAAGTGTTTAAAACATTTAATAAAATAAATGAGTAATACAGACTTCTCAACTATACTGACTATCTATGAAGCCTCTAACTAATAAAGATGGAAGTCGGGACAAGACCCACGACATCTTGACTAAACTAAAAAGTAAATGAAATCCTCTGGAAACAAGGAGGCTCACCATAGCTAACTCGAACTCTCGGATGTATCAACGAAGCTCTTGTTGATGATTCTGAATACCTGTGTCTGCATCATGAAAAGATGCAGGCCAAATGGCTCAGTACGTGGAATGTACGAGCATGTAAGGGGAATTCTAAAACATAACCATAAGCTTGAAATTTGATAAAAAGGAAACATACTTACCTCTTCTCAAATTTACTCAACTCAAGGAATACTCAAGGATATTCAAAACTACTCAAACTTACTCAACTCAGAAGTACTCAAGGATAATATACTCAACTCAGAGATTAGATACTCAACTCAAAGATATGATATTCAACTCTGGGTACTCAACTCAATATAAAGCAACAATACACATGCAATATATGGAAAGCTTTATAAAACAGTAAAAACAACTTAGTTCGTTAAAGAAAATG
>JAJOOO010009357.1:0-51466 GCA_029582685.1 Solanum piurae | reverse complement strand
TAATCGCTCATGGTTCCCACAACCCTAGTTGTGGAGCTTAGTTACCCATAATCATATGAACACAATTCATGGTTTTAGATGAAAGAATGATGAACTTACGAAAGAAGAATAATAAACTCAGAATTTCAACTCAAATTTCAACACCAAAAATCTTCAAAACGAACTTGGGAAATTAATAATTGTTAAAGTTGCAAGGTAATATCCCAAGTCAAGAACTAGAGTAGAATAATAATGTCTAACCCCTAAAAACGAGGTTTACATGCCCTATTTATAGAAAACAAGTCCTAAATAAAAAGGGAAACAAAATAAGGAAAGTTTCGTTCAGGCACGCATCTTCAATCCACGAGACTGACTCACGGACCGTCAATGGATCTACGGTCCGTGAGTCCCTTCCGTCAGCCCAGCCTTGGAAAATATTTCAGCTTCCAAAATCCAGCTTCTCTGAAGCAAACGACGGATGTGAAGTACGGATCGTAGATCGATCTACGGTCCGTCAATCCCCCTCCGTAGCTCCATACTTGGAATCTTAAAAAATCAGGTACTGGAACCCTCGCAGTATCAATCTATGGATCAATAGTACGGTCCATAGATCAATATACGGACCGTCAATGAGCGTCGTTGTTCCACACTTGTCAGATTTCCCTGATTTCCCTTTTATGCTTTGGCTGCTGATCTACGACCATCATCTACGGAGCGTCAATGGACCTACGGTCCGTCGATCACCTCCGTAGATGCCCTTTTCTTCACTTCTTTCAGTTGTCTCTCTAATTCCGTGCCTGAACATCTTTCTTGCAAAATATGATAAAAACGCATAAAAACAATACAAAAAGGCCCTAGACACACACAACTTGTAAGTGAACTGTATTAGAAATACCGTAACCTCACGGTATATCACTTGGTACACTAGGGAATATCAAGTGTCTTCTCTGACTTTTAGGATGACAAAGGAACAAATAGAAAAAGACCAAGAGCGGGATGAAAACATGGCTAAAATGATGATCCAAATGGATCTTTTGTCAAAACATGTCATGGGTAGTGGTTCTAAGGTTGTGAACGTAGTTGGAGTTAGTGGGGTGAACCCTGATGATGCTTACTTTGAGGCATTATATAATGAGAAAGTGCATTTTCTGGAAAATCAAGGAGGAGGTTTCCACCCGAACTATCCATGGTCGAATGGTCGGTGACATAAGTGAACGTCGCCGACTAGCGCGTAAACTAAAGGGTCATGAAGAGCTGAACCATTTTTAAATTTGAAAACCTCCCTCATTTCATATTTTCTGACTTTTACACTTTAATAACCACACTTTATATTTTCGTACTTGCTTTTCTTGCATTTTTCTGTGGGATCAATTGCTTGAGGGAGTGGGGGAATTTGGTGCATTTTGCTTTGATTCATTAGACTAGAATTCACCTACTCAATTTTGAGGTTAGTTGTCCGCACCCCATCTTTAAATTTTTGTAGTTTCCAAATGCATGATTATTTACCTGTTTATTTATGTGCGTAATAATGATTGCTTGAATGTTGATTGTTACTGTGTGCCCTTGTCATACTTCATTTTGTATTTTATCCTTTAATGTGGAATCCCGTGTGTTTGCATGATTAAAATTGTGGGTTGTGTTGTCTATTTGTTGGGTCTGCTGTGGGTGAAGTTTGAGTAATTTGACTGATTTTACCCAATGATAGAGCGAGTGATGTCATTCTTAAGGGAAAAATATGTCGATTGGTTAATTTTGGACAAATCGGGGGAAGTCTGAGTATCCCGAGGTCATTAATGTTATGGCTCTAGGCCTAATTACATAGAATAGGTGTTTAATTTGTTTCTCATGGGCTGCGGGTTAGAAATTGAAGGTCAGGGTTAAAATCAGGCACAAAGGACTTTTCAGCGAGCTAAGTCGAGCACGTCGAATGGTTCAGTAGTTCACCCAACGACCCCTGGATCGCCTTTTTATCCTTCAAAAAATGTTGGAATTATTCAGTAACATTTGGTGATACGCTTAAGCTCACCGAGTTCACTCAGCGACTCACCGAATGACTGTTAGATCACCCTTCTGTGCTCTTATTTTGTAGAAATTGTTTAGTAACATTGAGTGAGCTACTTCTAGTTCACCTAAGGGCCCTGAGCATCGCCGACCTATGTTAATTTCTGAGAGTTTTTGTTCTGGAACATTCGGCGAGCCCGATCTGGTTCACCAAATGGGTTCGGCGACTCGTCGAATGGTTCGGCGACTCGTCGAATGGGTCGACGAGCTTTCATGCACAATTTCTCAACTTTGAAATTTTTTGACTTAAGTCTAACTTATTTTATTTTATTTTGCAGGAATGGCTAGACCCATGGTGCCTGGAAGAAATCAACAACCCCGAAAGCATGCAAGGTGCATAGTTATCAATGAGGATGTTGCACCCTCCCGGACTACACAAGTTAAACTTCCTCCAATAAGGGGAAAATGAAAGGGAAAGGGGCCCGTGGTGCCAACGCCAGCGGGGGAGAGCTCTGATAGTATGGGGATCTATGCCACCCTCCTCACTACATCATAAAGTGAGGGCAACTCGGGTGATAGATCACCGACCTCCATGTCTGAAGCGGAGGATGATCAGACTCTCCAAATTAGGAGAGCGAAGCTACGCTCCAAATCTTTGAATGATCTAGCCAGGATCCCAGTGCCGCCTACTCCTCCTCCACCTCTGGCTCAGGTTGTCGAGCAGGTACCTGTAGTGCCACTAGTTCAGGCACCCTCACCCAGGTCATTGAATAGACTGAAGGACGAGGGTTTGAGGACCATTTTAGAGGAGAAACAATTTTCTACTGACAAAGTAGTAGAACGGTACCGAGAGGTGTGGATCACTATCAAGTTCCACAAGTTCAAAATCTTCACCAAGAATTGAGTCTCATATATTCCTAATGGGTCGGGGAGTTTTATGTTTAATATGGGAAGTTAGTGCCTAAAGGGATGAAAAATTCTAGCTCATTCAAGCCGGTAGATTGTGTGGTAGTGTGGGGATAGAAGGTAAAATACAGCAGCACCGACATCAATGAGGTGCTTGGTTGCACGATGAATGTGATCCATTTTTGGTGGAACAGATACAGAATAAGACCATCAACGACTTGAAGGGTTTGTTGGAGCCATTGAATGAATCATTTTTATCGATACGTATGAGGATCTCAGACATTAATCCACCGTGGATAGAGGCGAGGATCCTGATAGAGAAGAAAGATTTAAATGTGGCTGCCAGATACTGGTTTGGATTTATCAGCATCACCTTGATGTCGTCCCAGAACGAGTTAATACTCTAGCACTCGAAGGTTGTACTATTAGGCTATATCATGGACCGAGATAGACTAATCTCGATCTGATCATTGAGAGGGAGATGACCATAAGAGCCAAGCAGAGCCAGACCTCTCTCCCATTTCCAGTCTTAATTACGGAGTTGTGCAGGTGTGCCAAGTGCCTTTGATTGAGAATACGGATGTGGAAGTGATTCCCACATCCTCTACTGACATCCATAGGATAGAGGCTGAGTACACAAGCGATGAGCCCGAAAGGAGGGGAGCTGCACCGGTGGATACTTCCCCGGTGGTTGATGTGGAGATGTTGCCAACAGAGGCAATCCTCCCTACTCAGGAAATGGAACCTATAGGTACCCCTAACACTTCCACTTATGTCCCTTCCGATTCTACTACTAATCCTCCTCCTACTGCTGCTACTGCTGCTTCTTCCCGACCCTCGTTGATTCAGGCCATGTTGTATAAGATGGGCCACCTGGCCTACTCTTTTGATGTTTGTGCCTCCTGGGTAGAGGCTATTGTCCCCGGGATGATTGAGAGGGCCATTGCAGCTGCTTTAACTCCTATCCAGGATGAATTGAGAGAGCAACAAGAGATGATCGATGCCCATAGATTGGCACTAGATGCCCTCACTGTAAGAGTGGAGGCTTGTGAGAAAGGAAAATGTGTATCTGAGGATGTGACGGCCTTGAAGGCCAATATTGTTGGGCTGAGGCACGATGTGGATGAGCTGAAATCCACCGATCTCTCGATGTTATTTGGTACTGTAGATCTTCCAGAGGTTTCGAGCACAAATTTCCCGGCCAATTTTGAGATCCCTCCGGCTAATACGACTGGAGATGTTGCTAGGGATGATGCAGATGCTGATTCTGAGGTGAAGACCGATGAGGAGGAGTTGGGTGTTCGAGATGTAGTTGTATATGGTGATTTTGAGGACCTCGAGAGGGCTATGGTACAGACAGTTGTGGAGGCATCTCTGAGGGACATGTCTATGGTTGGCTCTAGTGGAGTGAATGATGTAGTTGAGCTAGGCATTGATGCCCAGATCGAAGGAGTCACTGATATGAAGAGTTAACTGTTGTCTTAACCTGACATGAGATTTTGACTTTTTTTTCAGTTTCTTGTTTAGGCTTGTTTTATTTATTTCTTGGCATTTGAGGACAATCACTAGTTTAGTTTGGCGGGGGAGGTATTTCCATACCTACCTCTTATGGACTATTTTATGGATATTATTGTTGTTTTTGTGTTGGTGTGACTGCAGGATTTTGTTGGTATATATTGGTTTTTGATCCATTGTGCTTAATGTTAATGTTGGTTTTGAACCAAAATATAAACAATTGCCACCTATTGATGTTTGTGAATGTGACTGTTCTCTTGCAATTTTGATTGTTAAGTGTGATCAATACCGATGACTTGAATAGTCCTCTCAATTGATCGGTATGTGTGTGCGGCTCCAATGAGGCAAATTGAGTTGCATAAGTCATATGTGAACTCTTAGCATATCATTGTGACTAAGTCGGTTGTTGTGTTGACCATTTGTGATAATCATTGCACGCAAGCTGAAATTATAGAGTCTCGTTTGATGATTGTGTTGAATGCCATGTGTGGTGAGATTTTCGTGACATATGTGCTTGGTAATACCTAAAACTTGCCCTGTTAGTCCAATTGGCTAATGTAAGCGAATGATAGAGATGATCTTAGGCACAATTTGTGAAGAGTGAACGAAATTTCTTTTATACCTCTTTGTGACCACCTTGTGAGAGTGTGAACCTAGCTTTACACTATTTGAGTCTACCCTTTTCTTTGGATGAAACATGAACAACTTTGACCTCTTTGTCTCATCACCTATAACATTCATAAAGCATTGGTTTTTTTGAATAGACAACTTAGGCTAAAGGCCTAAGTTGGGGGTGTGGTGAAAAGGAGAAAAGCCAAGAAGATTGAGAAATTATCCCTTGAAGGATCATGTTGAAAAAAATGGAACCCCTCCATGTAAAACAAATAAAAAATAGAGAAGTGAAAGAAGAAAAAGATCGAAAAAGAACAGAACTATTGAAATAAAGTTTTTGAAATGGGCAAAAGAAATAAGTTATCCAATGAGTCATGCTTAAAAGAACATAGGGTGGATTGTGAAAATCATAAAGTGTGAAAGAGAAGGAGAAAAAGTGAAATGCAGGCCATGCTTCATGAAGATAGAAGTCACTAAACCAAAATGATCATACCTTTACCCTCAGCCCCGTTACAAACCTTGAAAGACCTTTCTAATCTTGAGTGACCTGAAAGTAATGTTGGTTGGAAAATACGGGCAAGCCTATTGGTAGAATCATGCATGTGTTCATGTTTGAGAGTGTGAGAGTTGCTTTTTATTCTGAAATTCTGAATTGTTGATGAGTTTTGTGTGAGCATGGAATCATTCTTGGTGTGAGGGCATTTGAATGCTTTTGTTGAGTTTGAACTTAAATTTGAAGCAAGCATTGTGAGCTTGAGTTCAATTTGATAATGGTTAGTCACAGTTTGAAACTTAGAGTGCACAATTGAACATTGCATGAGTAGTTTGAACCTCTTCTGTGCATTCATGTTGAGTCTTGAGTAGCACTAGTTGTAGACATCCCTGTTGATCTGGTGTTTTACTTGAGGACAAGCAAAAGTTTAAGATGAGGTGTTGATGAGTCTGAGATTTCGACTCATTTAGGGCTTAATATTCATTGTTTTAGTGTCCTCAATGCCTATTTTATGCTCTAAAATTATTGTTTAAGTGTTAATTTGCAGAAATGAAGGCAAAAGAGCAAGGCAAGGACATTGCCGGGCATAAATAAGCGGAAAAGCTGAAAAAGCTGAAGACAAGAAAAGTTGATGATCGCCAAGACCAATCGGCAACTCTCCAAGTGGTACTTCAACTCTCCAAAAGTTACAGCGTGCCAGCCTTGGGGAAAATCTAACTCAGCGATAGAAATGACATTTCGTAGAACCGTTGAATGGATCGTCAACTAGGACCCTGATCGCCTAAAGTTACAGAAGTCGAATGGTGAAGATCCAAGTCAGAAAGGCGATGAAGAGAGACACTTGGTGCATCGCCGACCTGGTCGGCGATGCTCGACTAATTCCACCGATTAGTCCAAAAGCTGAAAATCAGGAAGAGTATAAATGTAAATTTTTAAATGATGAAACGAGTTCGGAGAGTTCTAAAATTTTGAGCGAATGTTCAGAGGGTTTGAGAGTTCTTACTTTGAGTTTTTGATCCCAAACATTGTTTTTAGAGTTTTTGAGTAGAATTTTAAGTGGGTTTTTATTTTTAGTTGATTTCAAGCATTGTGAAGAATAGTATTTTGTTACCCAGTTGATGGAGAACATAGTTGGTAATATTTTCATGCTTTTTATAATGTGTGGCTAAAATCCCCATTCTTGGGGTGTGATTATGTGATTAATTATCTCAATTAGCATATGGGTGTTAGTAATTACTAATTTAATTGCTATTTCGAAGTGGGTTTGATTGATAACTGAGTTTTAACTCATGAATTGTAGTTGCAATTACAGTTCTTGCCTAGTATTCTATGCTTGCTTGAGAAAGAGGTTTTAGAATTAAAGTTATCAATTGATGATTGTAGTGATTGGGCTGTTGTGGATTAAGTTTGAGAAAGTGAGTCTTAATTCGATCCTACCTATCTAGCTCGAGAGAGTAGGTAAATTGAGGTTTTGGGCTATTTATAATTGTTATCCTTGTTGAGGTTTGAGAGAACTCGCTTGAATCGTGATAGTTGATCGAGAGATGGCAATTGCATCTAGCCTACCCACTAAGATTCAATGATTTTCAGTAATTAGTAATTACCCATATAGCAAAATTGGCAATTAATCGATCACATCCCCAAGGATTCCTCTCTACTTGAATATTCCCCTGTTTTCGTAATTGTTAATTGACAAACCTATTCCCCCCATTTGAGACTTGTTGTCAACCCCTGCAATTTACTTTAATTATTCTGATAAATTCTATTCCTACAATGTATTAGAACATGTCTTTCACTTCATAATTGAATTCTTTACCGTATCACTCCATGTGGGATCAACCCTAACTCTTCGTTGGGTTTATACTAGATTGTGATCACCTACACATAGAATTGGATGAAGTGTAACTGAGTGTTTTCAACAAGACCCACTAAATTGAATCAACACCCAACCCTATGATCACATCCCTAGATTTGGAGTTTTAGCCTAGCATCATAAAAAGGAAATAAATTATACTTATGATGTTTTCAGACATTAATGTGTTGATGATAAACAATTATCTTCATAACCCACTTCAATTTCAACCATAAATTGTCAATTACAAGAGTGTTTGAAAATCCTGAAACATAGTAAAAAGTCTACTTCTCCAGCTCAATTTCAAAAACAGAAACTTAATTCAAGATCTCATCTATTTTCTGGCAAACTTTCTCTCTTTTGGGCTCTTTAGAGTTTCCCCAAAATTAACCCGAAATTCAATGTGTGACCTCTTCGGTGACATTAGTCGGGCTCACTTAACACGTTCGCTGGATTAATGTTTGCTCTTTTGCTCACCCTTCTTTTGCTTCGGGCTTTAGGTGTTTGAACCTTAGTTGGTGAACTTGATTGAGTCAGTCTTTCACATTCAGCGGATCACTAATTTCCACCTTGTTCACCCATTTAACTTTCAATTTTTACTCAAAAGTTTGTCACCTTCGGTGATGGAACCTCTAGCCCACCCAATGACTTCGGTGAATCACCATTTCAACTTTAGTACGCCGACCTTCCTTGAATATTTTCAATTGTGAACACTGTCAAATTGAGCGAGGTCTAACCTATTGGGCGGTTCGCCCTTTTGGTTAGGCAATTACTAGTTGGGAGTTTATTCTCCATTTTCAATGGTTTTAGCCTCTTTTTCATGTATTCATCTTTGCCTTGTCCTTTAGCCTTCATAGCTTCAAAACATCAAAATATCATTAAAATAAGACATAAATAGGCAATGAGGACACTAATTGTTGAACTAAAAAGACCTCAAATAAGTGGAAATCTACCACTCATCAAAACCTCCAACTTAAAATTTTGCTTGTCCTCAAGTAAATCAAGAACACAATTAGTTCAACAAGGGTCTCTACAACAGTTTTCAATGTGAGTTAACATACAAGTGTCACCACAAGTCTACTAACAAGTATATGTAATATCTCAATCATGCTCAAGAAGCTTCAAATGATGACTAGTCGGTATCAATACAAGCTCAAGCTAACCAGTGCTCCCTTCTAATGCAAAACCATATTACAACAAAAGCATTCAATTGCCCGCACAAGAACAAACAATTACAAGCTCTAATAAAGCACATCAACCAAGAAGTTAGGAATCAATACAACTCTCACTCTTCAAAAGAAAAATACATGCAAGATTTATCCCATAGGTTTACACATATTTTCCAATTATCACACAACCCGTGTTTAACCAAGATCTCAAGGGTAAAGGTATGGTCAATTTGGCTCAGTGAAGGCACCTTTTCAAAGAATTCTTGTAATTATCTTCACCTCTTCTCAAGTTCTTTTCATTCTTTTCACTTGGAGACTCAAACCTCAAATTTTCACTAAATTTATTGGAAAACCCTTTTATTTTATCACAACCTTCTTTTTCATTTCATTTTCAAGATTTTGCTCACACACATTTTCTTCTCTTTGTTTTTTATAAGGAGGGGTTCCTTCTTGTGCAACAAACTTCAAGATTGAGTCTCACTTTGCTCTCCTCACTTTCACTTGGATTTGTTTTCTCCTCCCTTTCCACACCCCTAACTTAGGGTTTTGGCCTAAGTTGTCTATTCAAATAATTCAATGCTTAGAAAAGGGTTTATGGGTGAGAAGTTAGAAACATCTTTGGCTCAAAAGGTTTCAACAAGGTTGACAACAAATGGTTTAGACTCCAATGGTGCCAAGATGGTTGCACACCCTCACAAGGTAGTCACAAAAGGTATGAAGTTTGAGTTCTCTATCAGAATGTGTGCCCAAGATCATTTCTTGCATTCACCAAGGCTACACTATTAGCCTAACCAGGAAAAATATAGGAATCAACAAGAATGCTTTCAAGTAGGATCTCACCACACATGGTACTTCAAATAAAATTATTTAACACAACTCTCTAAAATCAAGAAGCTTGTGTGCGATGGTCATTGCAATGCTCACATCAATACATAACTAGTCAACCAAGAATTAAAAAGATCATTTAAAAGTAAAGAAACATTGTTTTTTATCTTGTAACATCAACACATGACACATCTCTCATCATGAGCGCTATTCCTGACATTGATATTGGACATAGTCAATCCTTGAATATCAACAATAAAAACACAAACATTCTCAATCATTTCAAAACTCCAAAACTAATGTGGCAATGGATCAAGAGACAAATGTAATCAAAACTAACCAAATATCATAAAGAAAGCCAAAATACTATAATATCTCAAAATAAAACTGAAATAATAAAATATAATCCAAAAGGGGAATATAAGCACATGTGCCCTCACCCACCAAAATAATATTTAGTCGTGTCCTCAATGCGATCAAAATATAAGTATGGGAGAAGAATGAGTGAAAATTCCCTCTGACAAGCTATGCCTGTGAAAAGCTCTAATCTTGAGGCACATATGGGATGGCATCATCCCAATCATCAATACACAGTACAATAGAAATAGAAGGCAATAATGTAGCATTAACTGGGGCATTAGTGTCTGGTACATCGGGAGGAGGAATAGTAGAGTCTAAAGGACAGACCCTACTAGTGCCAACGATGGAAGTATCTAGATGAGATCTCTCCAAAGTTGTGTGAACGATCGAATCCTCTATGTCATATAACTCTGATAAGGTCTCAACAATCATCTGCTCATCGTCTCTCCATAACTCATCCTCATCACTCTCCTCAGCTACATCATTCTCAGCATCATCATCAATATATGTTGGCTGCTCAGCTACCTTACCAGGTGTATCAGCAGTCAACTTAGTAGGAGGCACAACCTTGGGCATCTCGAGAGAGGAAACCTCACTATACAACATTGAAATATCAATGGATCTCAGCTGGTCCACATCAGCCCTAAGGGTAGCTATAGTACCCCCTCAACTCAGTCAAATAAATCGAGCTTCCCTCACACTTCTCTCTCGCCTTAACTCTAGCGATGAGATTGTCTAACCTCTCCCCATATGAAGCCAGAATGTTCTGGTCTAGTACGACCTTAGACCTAACTAGGAACATAGCAGCCTCAATAACTCTCTTAATAATCTTTGGCATCTCCTTCTCAATCCTAGACACCCTAACATGTATAGAATAGAGAAGGTTTCCCATCAAATATATCAAGGCCTAGGTCAAGGAAGGATGAGATGCAGGGGGAGGTGTAGTCAAAGTGGATGGTGTAGAAGAAGTAGAAGAAACAACTGAAGGCAGAGTGATACCTAAAGGCTCTACAGAAGGAGCAGGATGAGCAACTTCATACTCTAAAGTAGTGGGGTCCACTATCGGTATGGTGTTAGATGGTGACGACTTTCTCTTAGCTGCATTATCTCTTAAATAATAAATCTTCATCCTCCGAATATCATTGGATGAAGAGGAGGTAACTATGATGTCAGATCTCTCCTAGTATGGCACTCTAACACCCTCACATAACTATGTGATTAAAACTAGAAATGGTAGTGATGTATGCTCCTGGAGTGCTCTCATGAGCATCTTCTAATCTATGATGGCACCAATATAGATCTTCTCCCGGTCAATAATGTTGCCAACCAATACTGACTTAAAGGGCCAGAGGATAGCCTTGTTTTGGGATGGCATGAGATTTCTACTTAAAACCCAGAACTAAAATCGAGAGGCAACTTTTTGACTTTATCTCAACCAGCACTCACAACACACGTTACGGATATCAATAAAATAAATTTGAGTTATCTCCCAAGAAGAGTCTTTCTTAACATCATGGCATAATATAGTTCTTACTCATCAATAATTATTTTGGGGGTTGGGGATGGTGTCACTAGTCAACGTTCCTTTTTTCCTTAGATTTAGACGGGTAGAGATCTGTCACGACCTAGGGGTACACCCTAGATATAACATGGCGTACAAAACCCTGAGAGGCCTCATACAATCCACTTAGCATATCATAACATAAGATAATAGAAAATGGTGCGGAAATTAAAACATTTTCCAATGATATCAAAGTTTTATAAAAATGAAGTGGAAGTCTTTAACATTGTCTCAAACCATCTAATACTTGAATAGTCTTGGGACACAGCCCATACAAAAGTTCTAAACATAAAAGAAAGAAATAAAATAAAGTTGATCAATTCCTCGATGCTATGAGGACTCACCAAATCTTCACTTGCTTGCTCTACTATGAACCTAGCCACGAGGATGGAAGTCGATATCGCCGGACACTACATTTGATAAGAATGTAGGCAAGAGTATGCATTACTACAAAAATGTACTAAATATGATGACTAGCATAAATCATCAATTAAGCATAAAATAGGAATTAGTCAACATAAGACACATACCATGATCATAAGAGGTAATAACATAAGTCATAAGCATATTCAATGCACATAAGAATCATAATGAAAGAGAATACTCCCTTAACTAACCTCACTTATCCTTAGCCAAGACTTACGTCATCCGCCTCTAGTCAAGCTTACATCATGGAAGGCATATCTAGCAACACTCCAAGCAAGTCAAGTTCATAATTGTAACGACTCGAGCCTACACCCTGGATGTCACACGGAATACAAGACTCCGAAGAGCCTCATACAAGCCTCATAGCATTCATAACATTCGATATATATAGAAATAGTGTGGAATTTTAAAAAAAATCTTTAAATCCATACAATCAAAACTTTATTTAAAACAACGGAAGTCTACTTGTCTCACATGGCCATCTAAAATATCTTGAAACAAAATTAAGGTCACGGCCCTTTACAATAGAAGTTTAAAAATGTTTATTACATGAAAGAAAGAAACATCAATAAAGCATGTGTCCTCGAATGTATGAGGACATACCACTAGCCTTGGAAAAACTCAATCCAAGCCCTTGAAGTAGACGGATAGCAACTCACTTACCGGAACCTACACTTGTAGTAAAATAAGATAAATATGGGTTAGCACAAAAAAATGTACTAAGTATGATGACCATGCAAGAATCATGCTTTAAAGGGACATTTTGGTTGGAAACCATGCATTATGCCAATTTTTAGAAACATCATGTACATTAGTATAAGAGGCATAAAATACAAGTATAATCATCATACAAGTCATAATCATCACATTTGAACATTCACCTTAAGAAATCCTAAGTTATACTTGTGCAATGTAAGAATAGCATCCCATACTACTATCTCTACTAAGTACCACTTTGAGGCCACCTTGGATGAACTTACCATTTCATACTTATCTTAAATCAATACTCATGCATAAGGAACACATACATTTCATAAGTCATGACAAGGAAGTAACTCATAATACAATCCAAGTAAATCATGCATCATCTCATTGAATCCTCATGAAAGGGTGACATAAACCTACTGATTCAAGGTTCATCATAACATTCATGGAAGGGTGCCATAAGTCTACCGATCCCAAAGTTCATTAACATTATTAATGGAAGGGTGACATAAGCTTACCGATCCCATGGTTCATTATTAACATGCATGGAAGGGTGCCATTAGCCTACCGATCCAATATTCAACAATCAACAATACATTCATTTATACAATAATAAGATGCATAAGTCTACCAATTCTAGATATACATTTCATTTAAAAACCCTTCACATTCTATCATCAACATTCGTAAGTATAAAATTGAGAAATAGACTTTCAATGATGACA
Source organism: Solanum piurae (assembly GCA_029582685.1). Taxonomy (NCBI): domain Eukaryota; kingdom Viridiplantae; phylum Streptophyta; class Magnoliopsida; order Solanales; family Solanaceae; genus Solanum; species Solanum piurae. The sequence goes on along the minus strand of JAJOOO010009357.1, from coordinate 38,337 downwards.
CAATTACATTCAAGACGTGATCATATTACCTTCATTAGATTCACATTCATATACAAGACATCAGATAATACTATAATTCTTCATCCGTTGCCCTTCAATGCCATGAATCACAAATCATCAACACACCAATAATTTACTACAATTTAGGCAGGGATAATGATATAATTCAATAACCTAAATCAATTTAGACAAACTCTATTCACATGCTTTCATAATCAACAAACCCACTTCATAAAGGCACAATTTAGGAATTGAGAAATTTCATGGGTTCTTAGAGTATTGTCATCATAAATCATCAATTAAACACTAATTCAATCATAATTTGTCATTAATAAACCTTTGAAAACGTTTGAAGAAGAAACCCACAAGTTAGAGTAAAACCCTAGGTTTTTGAGAAACTTGAAAACTTTGAAATTTACTTTTGAGTGGACTCTAGGGGGTAAAAGCTACCCCTAGATGAAGTATCACCATACCTTAATGGATTTTTCCTCTAAATTTGAGAAGAAACACTTTGAATCTTCAAGCCCTGGCCCCCACTTCTTCTTCTTCTTCATCTTTGTGAACTTCTAGAGAGAGATATATTGAGAGGAAGAACTCTTTTGATTTGATTTGGGTTTTGGAGAATAAAGGATTAAATGAAGTTTTTTATGACTTAAAACTATATATGTATGTGATATAAAACAATTAAAAATGACCCCACATAATAATTAATTAAAAGGAAATAACTTAATACCCCTCAACTTGGGCATCCCCCGTCAGGGACCACACCCGTCTAAACAGCCCGTCTAGGGGACCACGGCTCGTGGTGGTGCCCGTGGTGGTGCCCGTGGTCCCTTGAGCAGTAGCTCCATCAACTTTACAAGGCTCCCAAGTGGTGAAGGCAATCCCACGAGCCTTCCCACGGTCCATGGTCTTCACTAGAGCCGTGAAGTTGCTCGTGAAGGAGAGCCTTCCTTGGGCAGCCTTGTGAGCACACTGTCTTGCCAACAACTGGTCGCACCACCACCCGTGGTGGCCACCACAGGTCGTGAAGACCCTCGTGGTCATGGTAGGGAGTGAATAGATGGTTTTTTAAGCAGCCTTGGTCTCCACAATGCTAAGGCCAGACCACGAGACCTCCCACAATCCGTGGTCAAGATCACGAGTCGTGATGAAGGTCTTGGTTCCTAGGTAGTGGCTAGGCCTCATTGCCTTGCTTCACACATTCCTAAGGGACCTTCACGATCCCCTTCACGGACCGTGGTCAAGACCACTGGTCGTGAAGGTGGTCGTGGTCCTTGGCCAGTGTTTGGCCAAGCTGGGGGCAGCCTTGGCCTTTGGCTTAGGATTGCCCCTTTTGGCTTGGAACTAGACCTTGCAACCTTCATCCAAACCTTAAAAGGTCTTCTAAACTATGGGGTCTAGTACGTACCTTGACGTTTAACCTCTAAACCCCTTAACCCTTGACGTTAACCCTCACGTTTAGTCTCTAGTTTACTTACTAATTTTCCAAGTCGTTACATTATCTCCCCCTTAGGAACATTCGTTATCAAAAGACACTTTAAACACTATAAGGGATAACGACTCAAAACTAGCTGCCCATCATGCATGACACATCAATCTAATGCACAAAATCATAGGAGGAAACATCAACTCCACATCAATAAGCTCAATGCAACATAAGGAAAGTAGGAACTACATTTACAAACTCATTATGCACGAAAACATCACATTTCTCATTTCGTTTGAGGAATTTCCTTCTCCAACTCACATCATGCTCATTACAACATCATAAGGCAAATTATGCAACTCTTCTCAAAGACATATTTAAGCATATTCAACAAGTTAACTCATGAAGCATTTAGGCAACTCATTATAGATGCACATCAACATTAGGAACACAATCATGAAAACTCATCTTCTCATATAAACATAAATTTAATAAAAACATGCATAACATAAGGAGATCATGGAGACAAATATTCACACATGACTCCAAAACATGAAACAAGCTACAAGGAACTCTTGGTCTCAAGCTTGAATAGGAATAGAAGAAAGTGATAAGAATATCAGAACTCTCAACAATCTTACTATTTAACATACCATCTCCCCCTTAAGAGTAAACCCATTCTAAAGCAAACATGAAAAATAACATAGGAACCTCAATACAACATTCACACTATAAGGAACTATCACATACTAGTGCCTTCATTAGAAAGAGTTCTTTTACCCTCTTTAGCTTGAAGTACATAGAAGCGATTTTTCTTTGGAGCATCAAGATCCGGGCCATTAAGAGAAGCTTGCTTAGCCTCCCATCCTTTGGACGCAAGAGTAGGGCAATCTTTCACTTGGTGATCATTCTTCCCACAACCATAGCACCCATTAGTACCGGCTAGGCACTTCCCATAATGTCTTTTTCCATAAGTGGTACAAGTAGGTTTTGAAAATGGAGGTCCACCACCTCTCTCTTGGTTAACCCTAGGAGTGCTTGAAGAATCTTGGTTTGGAGCTCTCTTTTTTAACCTTGGTTGACCTTGCTCATCGGATCTAACTCTCCTCATTTCTGTATTCCTTCTCTTAAGTTTGGACTCCTCAATAGATTGGGCATATACCATAAGCCTAGAAATGTTCATGTCATCATGGAGCATTGTTATACGGAACTCTTCCTCAACTAGGTCGGATATACCCGTCACAAAATGACTCATCTCATCCCTTGGGTTAGACACCAAAGATGGAGCATACTTACACAATTGGGTAAATTTCAAGGAGTACTCTTGCACACTCATGCTACCTTGCGTAAGGTTGATAAATTCCTCCATCTTAACCTCCCTCTTATCATGTGGGAAAAACCTACCAAGGAATTCTTTCTTAAAGTCCTCCCATTCTATAGGACCCGCTCCTACAGGTCTATTTCTTTTCCATTGAGTAAACCAAATTTAGGCAACATCCTTTAATTAATAGGCGGTAAGTTCCGCTTTTTCAATAGAAGTCACCCCCATAGCATTGACTATCTTATACACCTCATCCAAAAACTCTTGGGGATCCTCTCCCACCTTGGAACCTAGAAACATTGGAGGGTTCATCCTCACAAAGTCCCTCAACCTAAAAGCCATAGTTCTCACAATAGGGTTAACACGAGTTTCAACACCCCTATTAGCTTGGGCTGTCATAGCTTCGGATTGAGTAGTTACGGCTTGAGCCATCATCAAAAGAGCCGACCTAACTTCTTCATTGGTCATGGCTGGAGGATCAACCGAAACTTGGTTACCTTGAGGAACTTGGTCACCTTGAGGACCTTGGGGAGGAACTCTCTCATTCACTATCTCTTCTTCCATCTTTCTTGTGTTCTCCCTTGTATTCATATCATATAAACACAAGAGAAGGGTCAGGAAAAGGACTCTTACAGAGTTAAACTCTAAGGCACGACTTAAAGAGTATGAAAGAAGTGTAGCTTCCTAACTTCCTATAGCCTCTCATTCATAAATGTGTTGCGACTCACACCCATGAACAAGACTCTACTAGACGTGGCTTGTGAGACATCCATCCTAAAACCCATTCCCAAAAATCTTGTGCTCTAATACCATGTTTGTAACGACCCGAGACTACACCCTGGACGTCACACAGAATACAAGACACCTAAGAGCCTCATACAAGCCTCATAGCATTCATAACATTCGATATATATAGAAATAGTGTGGAATTTTAAAAAAAAAAATTAAATTCATACAATCAAAACTTTATTTAAAACAACGGAAGTCTACTTGTCTCACATGGCCATCTAAAATATCTTGAAACAAAATTAAGGTCACGGCCCTTTACAATAGAAGTCTAAAAATGTCTATTACATGAAAGAAAGAAACATCAATAAAGCATGTGTCCTCGAATGTATGAGGACATACCACTAGCCTTGGAAAAACTCAATCCAAGCCCTTGAACTAGATGGATAGCAACTCACTTGCCGGAACCTACACTTGTAGTAAAATGAGAGAAATATGGGTTAGCACACGAAAATGTACTAAGTATGATGACCGTGCAAGAATCATGCTTTAAAGGGACATTTTGGTTGGAAACCATGCATTATGCCAATATTTAGAAACATCATGTACATTAGTATAAGAGGCATAAAATACAAGTTTAATCATCATACAAGTCATAATCATCACATTTGAACATTCACCTTAAGTAACCTTAAGCTATACTTCTACAATGTAAGAATAGCATCCCATACTACGATCCCTACTACGTACCACTTTGAGGCCACCTTGTATGAACTTACCATTTCATACTTATCTTCAATCAAAACTCATGCATAAGGAACACATACACTTCATAAGTCATGACAAGGAAGTAACTCATAATACAATCTAAGTAAAGCATGCATCATCTCATTTAAACATATAAGTCAACATTTTTCATTAGTTTCATTAAGAGCACATTTATTCATTAGTCATTAAAACATTAGAGAACTCATTATAGCCATCTCAAAGCCTACTCGTGCAATGCATGGATGGCATCACATACTACCACCCACACTTCATAGAACTTCTCAAGAAACCATAGATCACATCTCACATGATGGGAATAAGCATTAACTGGCATAGACCATGAGAACAAACCATGGAATCTGGTGTCATATAACCCAACACCAAAGGAAGGTGTCCTACTTGCCTAAGGTAGAACTAGGTACATTTTAGCTTAGGTGGATCCACTAGCTATAATGTGGGCACATAGTTAAGGGATAAGAAAGATGTTCATTGAAACCCGGCCTAAACATGGGGAGAGCTTCCATCCTTCCAAATCCACTGGGTGCTTAGCCTCCATTCCCATAGAGTATTTCATTACTTTAACATTATTACACATGAGAGGGTGCCATTGGCCTACCGACCCAAAGTACATTGATTAACACATGAAAGGGTGCCATAATCCTACTGATTCAAGGTACATTAGGAAAACTCATTGAATCCTCATGAAAGGATGCCATAAGCCTACCAATTCAAGGTTATTCATAACATTCATGGAAGAGTGCCATAAGCCTACCGATCCAAAAGTTCATTAACATCATTAATGGAATGGTGCCATAAGACTACCGATTCCAAGGTTCATTATTAACATGCATGGAAGGGGGACATTAGCCTACCGATCCAAGATTCAACAATCAACAATACATTCATTTATACAAGAAGAGGATGCATAAGCCTACCAATTCAAGATATACATTTCATTGAAGAACCCTTCACATTCTATCATCAATATTCATAAGTGTCAAATTGAGAAATAGCCTTTCAATGATGACACAATTACATTCAAGACATGATCACATTACCTTCATTAGATTAACATTCATATACAAGGCATCATGATAATACTACAATTCTTCATCCTTTGCCCTTCAAGACCATGAATCACAAATTACCAACACCCCAATAATTTACTACAATTTAGGCATGAATAATGATATAATTCAATAACCTAAAGCAATTTAGACAAACTATATTCACATGCTTTCATAATCAACAAACCCACTTCATAAAGGCACAATTTAGGAATTGAGAAAATTCATGGGTTCTTAGAGTATTTTCATCATAAATAATCAATTAAACACTAATTCAATCATAATTTTTCATTAATAAACATTTGAAAACGTTTGAAGAAGGAACCCATGAGTTAGAGTAATACCCTAGGTTTTTGAGAAACTTGAAAACTTTGAAATCTACTTTTGAATGGACTCTAGGGGTGAAAGATACCCCTAGATGAAGGATCACCATACCTTAATGGAGTTTTCCTCTAAATTTGAGAAGGAACACTTTGAATCTTCAAGCCCTGGCCCCCACTTCTTCTTCTTCTTCTTTGGGAACTTCTAGAGAACTTCTAAAAAAATTTATGACTTAAAACTGTATATATATATATATATATATATATATATATAACTAGGGGACCACCGCTCGTAGTGGTGCCCGTGGTCCCTTGGGCAGTAGCTCCCTCAACTTGACAAGGCTCCCAAGTGGTAAAGGCAATCTGATGAGCCTTCCCAACATCCGTGGTCTTCACCACGAGACGTGAAGTGGCTCGTGAAGGAGAGCCTTCCTTGGGCAGCCTTGTGAGCAAACTGTCTTGCCAACCACGGGTGGAACCACGAATCGTGGTGGCCACCACGGGTCGTGAAGACCCTCGTGGTCATGGTAGGCAGTGGCTATATGGTGTTTTAAGTAGCCTTGGTCTCCACAATGCCAAGGCAAAACCATGAGACCTCCCACAATCCGTGGTCAAGACCACGAGTTGTAGTGAAGGTCGTGGTTCCTAGGCAGTGGCTAGGCCTCAATTCCTTGCTTCACACATGCCTAAGGGACCTTCACGGACTGTGGTCAAGACCACTGGTCGTGAAGGTGGTTGTGGTCCTTGGGCAGTGTTTGGCCAAGCTTGGGGCAACCTTGGCCTTTGGCTTAGGCTTGCCCCTTTTGGCTTGGCACTAAACTTTGAAACTTTCATCCAAACCTTAGAAGGTCTTCTAAACTACGGGGTCTAGTACGTACCTTGACGTTTAACCACTAAACACATTAACCCTTGACGTTAACCCTCACGTTTAGGCTCTAGTTTACTTACTAATTTTCCGGGTCGTTACAATAACATATTCAAATTAGTCATACTTACTTTTAAAGACATGGGGATTCACCTCAATGCCTAGTTCATAAAGGCTAATGGGTATTCGCCTCTTGCCTTACTTATCTTTAGATCGCGGGTACTTGCCTCCACAATCTCATCATATGATTGGGTACTCGCCTCCACATCATTTCAAAGAGAGCATGGGTACGCACCTCTATGTCCATTCATCATGGTAAGAACGTGGGGACTCACCTCTTGTTCAATTCTAAAGAGTATGGGAAATCACCTCATATCATTACTTACCGAGGTCAAGGGTAATCGCCTCTAGCCTCATCATTCATTAAGTATTTTAGTCTAGATTCATTTTAGGTGAGCAATCCTTTCAACCTAGAATCATTCATGTGAGTAAACCTTTCACATTCATTCAATCATGCTTATCAATTCATTATGGAAAGTATCCCTTCCACATCATAACATCAATCAAACAATAATTCATAGTCTAGGATTTACTCTCAAAGCACTACATCTCATGATAATCATCTATGTTTTTCTCTCAAGCAATTAACTTTATATTCAGCATACATACTTCAATTTAAGGAATTCTAGTCATAAATCATCAATCCTATAAGGAGATATCTGACCCATAGAGTTTCCCTCACATGACATCAAACCCAACATAGCAATTCTACCCTAAAATCATAGGATAGGCATGGGTACATATAATTCCATCCTAAATACATGCAATTCTATCAATTTAATCATAAACAATCATAATACACTCAATTGGATTGACATTCATCATAACCCACAACATAGGAAGAAACTCTAACTAGAATTGGGGAATCATTCTTCAAATTGTGGAAATCTAGGGGACTCCATGGGAAGAAGGATCCCATGGATGAAAATTCATCATACCTTGATTACAAAGCTCACAAAGCTTGGAAGAATGGAGACTTGACTTGACCTAGCTTGAACCCTCTTCTTATTCTTCAACTTTCTAGAGAGAATTATTTGAGATAGGATTCCAATTCTTTTAGTGAGTTTGAAAGAATGACTTAAATGACTTAATTTAAGGGTCTAAACTACTTATATAGGAGGTTTAGACTAGGTTAAAATGACACCACTTAATCTTAATTAAATTCAAAAAGGACTCTTAAGTCCCTAAATTAACTGCCCAGGTCTGACCCACGAGACCCCAACTGATGGACCGTGGGTGGACCTACGGCCCGTCCTACACAGTCGTGGGTCATGGTCAGATACTTTTTGGGCCATCCACAAATCCCCCAACCATGAGTCGTGGATCCATCCACGGGGTGTGGGTCCTGACCGTGGTTCAATACTTCAGGCAGTTTTTCTTCGTGCTTCCCTATTGACCCATGGTTGGTCCTTGTGAGGTGGCACCTTGAAGTTCTAACATGCCATCCTCTATTTTGAATCTGGGGTGTTACATTATCTCCCCCTTGGGAACATTCGTCCTCGAATGGCATTCTAGGCACTTATTAAAGGAAACAACTCTTGCTAGCAACCCATCATGCATGCAACACTTCTAAATGCACACAACCAAGTAGGAATCATCAACTACAAGCTAAACATGCTCAATGCATCACATGGAAAGTAGGAACTACATCTAACAACCCAAAATGCATGAAATCTTAACATTTCTCATGATCAAGGAGGAACTATCATCCCCAAGCTAAAAGCATGCTCAACACAATCTCAGGAGCCTATATGCCATCTATACTCATAACATGTATCCAAGGAGGAACCTCTCAACTCCAAGCTAAGGTATGTTCAACAACTCCTCTCATGAAGTCTATAGGCAACTCATACTCAATGCACTACAACATGAGGAAAATCAATCATGCAAACTCATTTTCTTTATAAGATTTTCATGAACATGCACAACATAAGGAAATCATGAAAACATCTAAAACACACATGACTTCGCACAAAGAACAAACCATGAGAAACTCTTCATCTCAAGATAAAGGAGGAATAGAAGGGAAAGGATAAGGATATTGGGACATCTCATTAGCCTCGGCCTCCAAAGTAGCCCCTCAACTTAAAACCCTCACTAAAAGATCACTCCATAACATTTTCACGGAAACAACTTCCTTGTTCTTCTTTCTTAATTTGCCGGTCTAAGGTCTCAACCGGTACTTCTTAATAAGAGAGATTCTCATTTACTCCCAACCCTTCTAAGGGATCTATGAATGTCGGATCTCCAACACACTTCTTTATTATAGAGACATGGAAAACCGGATGCATCTATGCCAACTCATTAGGCAACTCTAGCTCATAAGCAACCTTATCAACATGTCTCAAGATCTCATATGGGCCTACAGAACGGGGACTAAACTTCCCCAAACTCAGTACACCTTTCAAAGGTGAGAAATTCAAGTAAACCCAAATCATGAACATTAGGAATATTCAACGACCTTGCTATCTAAGCACACCATCTCCCCCTTGGGAGAAAGCCTAAACGGGCTTTCTAAGAACCATTTTTTTCAATTTTAAGGTCGGATCAAGTTATCACTAAGCTTTCACATCCATCACCCAAGATGATTCTAAACCATGGTGAACTATACTACTACCATTGGAGGAGTCTACTCTCTCAACACATCTAGGTATTATCTAAACACCCTACTCATCAAATCTTTTCAACATACCCCAAAACTCATAATGACTAGTTGGGTTCTACCATCAATTCAAGGTAACAATAATGCAGCCCATTCATACTAAAGACAACATCAAAGTCTAGCATATCAAGTCTATCAAGTCACAAAAGACAAAGCAACACTGGAATCTAATTAAGCATAAAAGACATACCGTTAGTCACATCTGGAGGACATTATTGTTCACCTCTAGCTTGGAGAGCATAGAACCTATTCTTCTTTGGAGCATTCCTTTCCGAACCACTAGGAGAAAATTTCTTACCCTCTATTCCTTTAGCTTTCATATTGGGAAATTTCTCATCTTGTGGCCACTTTCACCACAATTAAAGCAACCCTCCATACCGGCTAAACACCTACCCTCATGTCTCTTTCCACATCTAGCACAAGTAGGCCATAGGGATTCACTACTAATTCCTTGCGGTTTAGGGTTAGACACCCTATCTTCACTATACTTAGGAGCATTGGAGGAATCTTGCCTGGAAAACCTTTGTCGATACTTAGGACAACCATGTCCATCGGACCTTACATGAGAAGAATTATCATCATCATTTCTAGACCTCTTTTTCTCCCTAGATATCTTTCTTAGTTTCTCCTCTTCCATTTGTTGGCCATGAGTCATAAGATGAGCAATATTCATGGTGTGGAAAAGCATAGTCGTACGACATTGATTAACGTTATCAATGACACTTAACCTAGTTCGAAGCATCTACGATCATTAGTCAGTATAATAACCCAACTAAATGACTTGGGGTTGAATCCCATAGGGAGTGGTACTTGTTTACGATTCAAGAGTAAAGTACGAGTATGTTCAAGTCAATCATAGGAATAGACATTTACGAATAAAAACATAATTCAAGTTAGGGGGTGACACGAATGTCAAATAAGGGGGTTTTGGTTTTAACTATCAACTACAGCAGCAGCAAATAACACAAAAATAATAATAATGAGATGGGTTCTTGGGATGTGATTTGATTCTAGGCTAATGTAGACAAATGGGTAATTGCAATTATTAGAAAATAGTTGTAAATCAGTGATTAAGATAGACTATAGAGGAGGTAAACTTTCTCTCAAACAATTTACCCCGAATCAAGTTGGTTTCTCTCGAACACCAACAAGCTTACAAATAATAACAACCTACGTTTTAGTCCATTCACTCTCTCGAGCTGAACCCATGACAACCCAATACCCACAGACCATCAATTCAGTAGTCTTGGTTTTAAAACCTCTCTCTCGAGCAAGCCAAAAAACCAAAGGTAGAACTGCATTTGCAACTACAATTCTTTAAATTGAACCACAATTACTGATTGAAATCACTTCTATACAGCATTTAAACTAACAATTACCAATACCCATAAACTAAATCAGCCCATAATCACACCCCAAAAATTGGTGTTTTAGCTAGACATCATAAAAAGATAAAAAAATCGTTACCAAATTGTGTTTCCATTGACCTGGTAAGATTAATTTCATCTTTACAAAGGTCCAAATTGAAAAATCTCAAAGACCCACTTCCAATTTCTCAAAAATGGAAAACTTCAATTCTTCAAAGCTAAGGAAAACTTGTCTCAAAACTCAGAGTTAAAACTAATTCCAAAAAAATATTTGATAAAAGATAGATAGATAGATAGATAGATACAAAACTTAATGTTCAAAAATGTATTTATAGTCGCTAAATATATGCTGTGAAGGGCCATTCGGCGCAGTGAGTCAGGCTCATCGATCAGCTCGGCGATTTGCCCTTTGGTCAGTTCCATCGCCTTTTTGATTTGGCCTTCAGCATCCTCAAGTTCTGTAACTTTGGCAGATCCAACACTGCATTGCGGAACCACTCGGCGACACGCCGACTGCTCCTTTCTCTCACCAAATTGATTTTCGCCTTCAGGGTTTGGCACACTAGAACTTTAGGCGAGATGGTGGCCATTCGGCGACTCGCCAAAGGGACTCGGCGATCACCAGGTCTTCATTTCTTCGTTCTTTTAGCTCACTTAGTTCTTTTTTGCAAATTAGTGTCCATGCTTTATTCCGCAATCCATATACCTGGAAATCAAGGATTTTACATCAGTTATTGGCACAAAATAAGCATTTGAGGACACTAAATCTATCCAAATAAATCCCTAAATGAGTCCAAATCGTGGACTCATCAACACCCCAACTTAAACTTTTGCTTGTCCTCAAGTAAAACTCAAGTTCAGCAGTTTAAAAAGGATGTCTCAAACAGTTCTACACAAGACTCAATCATGAATGCACACAAAAAGACTCAACTTACTCATGCAAGGATCAATTGTGCACTCAAAGATTCAAGTTGTGACTCACCATTATCAAAGATTCTCAAGCTCACAATACTAGCTTTAAATGCAAGTTCAAGCTCAACAAAGGTACTCAAATGTCCTCACACAAAGATGATTCCATATTCACACACTATGGTTCAACACTTTATAGTTCCAGAATTACAATCAACACTAACACTCACAAAGATGAACATATGCATGACTTCACCCATAGGTTTGCCCTTATGTTCCAACCAACACTTGTTTCAGCTTACTCAAGATCAAAAAGATCTTGTCAAGGCTTGTAAAGGGGCTGAGTGTAAATGTATGGTCTTTTAGTCTCAGTGGCTGCTATCCTTGAAATGTGGTATGAACAACACTTTCTTTTCTTTTCTTCACATTTTCATTCATGCTCAAAAATCACCCCATTATCTCTTTTCCATAAAACTTTAGACACCCCATTTCTTTTTGCAACTTTATTTCAAAAAAAAAATTCCTTCTTTTTCTTTTATTTTCTTCCTTTTTCTCTTTTTTTTTATAGAGGAGTTCCATCTTTTTTCAAAACCATGGGTAGAGGAGAATTCCTTCACATTTCTTGATTTACCTTCTCTTTTCACCATACCCCCAACTTAGGCTTTTGTCCTAAGTTAGCTATTCAAACAAACCACATCTCATGAGGATTAAGGGTGAAGGGATAAAAAAAATGTCACAATTGCATCAAGTTTCTTCCAAGAAAAAGGTAAGGCTCAAAGGGTGGTCAAACAAAGATCATACACTCACAAGGTAGGCGACAAAAGAGGTATAATGTCAAATGTATTCACTTTCTAAAATTGTTACCTAAGATCATTTCAAGAGCTCACATCACTTCGTCAACTAGACCAACGGGGAAAATTCTAGGTGTCATCACACATGGTTCACGGTAAGCTCATCACACAAGGCATTGACACCAAAGTCAAAAAAGACTCTACAGTTTCGCTAGTGTGCAATGTTCATCACAAGAGACTCAATTTGATAACCGGCTAGTCACAACGAGATGCAAAAAGTTCACAGATTGTCTATGCAACTTCATTTGGCCTCATCGTAACCGCACATTCATTTTTTGTTCGATTATGAGCACTATTCAAGTCATCAGTATTTATCAAGACCGATACTCAAATTTGCAAAAGAACAACCACATTCAAATACAATCAAGAGGTGGCAAAAAAATTTCAAAAAGGGCCAAAAATCATTACATTCAAAATCAGGAGCCACAAGCTCAAACATCCACAAAAATAGTGTCAAAACACAATATAAAGCACAAAACCCAATATTTACAAAATAATAATCACAAGAGGAAGGTATGGAAATACCTCACCCCATCACAAACAAAAAGCTATTTGTCCTCAAATGCAATAAAAACATTCAAAAATCTGTAAAAGAAGACAGAGAGGGAGGTAAAGAGAAGTCCTATTTACGCAGTCGCGGGCCTCAATGCCCAGTGCAACACTCTGATCTTGGGCATCAATTCCCAGAGTCACATCATCAGTACCAGCTACACTAGCATCAGCCAAAGATGTGTCTGTCAAATAGGTCTGCACAGCTGCATCTACCATGGCCTCCTCAGTCTCTGTAGGGCCCTCGTAACAAACCTCCTCAGCAACCCCAAGCATCTCATCATCCATCTCCGCCTCAGACTCAGGATCAGCTACCTCATCAGCTCGAACATCATCGTCGGTGGTAGCCGAAGGCATATCTGGATCAACTGGCACATTTGGGATCTCCACCATATCAAAAATCATAGGCATGTCGATGGACTTTAGTTGGTACACCTCTCTCCTCAGCGCAGCAATAGCGGTCTGTAGAGCTGTCACCTCCTTAGTAGACCCTTGGCAAAGCTTGCACACAGTTATCCTAACCTCAAGGGAATCAATGGTAGCACTCAAAGGTGTCACAACACCAGCGAGGGCTGTCTGAATCATGCCTGGAATAGAGACCTCAATTCTGGCGGCACGTCGATCAGCAGAATGGGCTAGCTGCCCCATCCGTAGCAATGCAGCCTTAGTGAGTGGAGATCGGGCAGCAGTAGCAGTACCAAATCTGGGAGGCAAGGGAGCAACAGAGATACTAGGTGTAACAGAAAGGGCAGCACTAGATGTACCTGAAGGCCCAAGGGCCGGAGTAGGCAATATTTCCTCTGAAGGTAGTGTCTAAACATCAACAACCGGGGAAGTGTCACCGGGGCTACCATTTTCTTTTCGACCTCATATTTCAAATACTCCGCTTCAATCCTCCGGATGTCGGTAGAAGATATGGGAATCACTTCTACATCCTTCTTCGTATATCTAGGCACCCGAGCCCGTCTTCACAGCTTAGTGATCAATACCAGAAAGGGAAGGGAAGTTTGGCACTTCTTGGCCCTCATAAGCATCTCTTGTGTAATAATCATCCCCAGGTTCAGTCGGGTCCTATTAATGATGCACCCAAGATAGGATGGTTTGGCATGGCGGAGAATTGACTCATTCTGGGATGGCATGATGGTACTGCTGATGAAGCCAAGCCAATACCTTGTTGCTACATTGAGGTCCTTCTTTTCAATGGCTACCCCAACCTCAAGCCACTTGGGAGTACCGTCTGATATCAGAGGAGCCAACCATTTCTTCATGTTTTCTAGCGTCTTTGTCCTGATCTTGTATTGACAGTCATCCTCAAGTCTCGTTGTACATTCTAAGACTGCATTGATGGCATCATAATCACACTACACCTTTTTACCCCTGACAACCACATAGTCAACCGGCTTGAACTTGGCTGTCGGCTTCTTCCCTTGTGGTATCAAGGCACTGTAAGCACAGTAGAATTCTCTAACCCAACTTGGAATGTACGGTCCATGGGGCTTGGTGAATAGCTGGAATTTATGTGACCTAAGGCAGCTCATAATCTCAGGGTGCCTATCTATGACACCATCAGGAGACAGCCTCTTCTCCTCTATGATGGTCCTCAATCCCTCAGTCTTCAGTCTATCCATAGACCGGGGAGGAGGACCCTATACCGGTGGTGCTAGAACCACAGCTTGTGCGTGAGCAGGAGGACAAGTGGTGGCCTGGGGAGTCATGATCCTAGACAGATCATTCATCCTCTTAGATCGCATCTCCACTCTCTGGGTTGCTAGTAGTTTATCTTCAGGCTCGGAAGTTGCAGCTTGATGCTCTTGTTGCTCACCCTCACTCTCAGAAGTGGTGAGGTTTGTGGCATAGATGCCGTCACAGTCGGAGCTGGCCTTCGGTGACGCAGGTGCAGGAGCCTTGCCTTTTTCTTTTTCTTTCCCACCGGTGGTGGGAAGTTTAGCAACCTTACCCCTGGATGCAGTTGCATCCTCGTTGATCTTGATTCCCTTGACCCTCTTGTGGGGCGGCATGTCTCTACCAGATATTTTAGGTCTATCTATATATACAAACACATTGGAGAAAGTGAGAAACAGTTCAACCAAATGTGCAGAAAAGTTGTTGCAAACAGACTCGTCGAACCGGTCGGCGAGTCGCCGAACCTCTTTGGCAAGCCAGATCGGGCTCACCAAAAGGATTGACTTAAAATTTCCCAAAAAAATTGGCATGTCGGCGATGGGATGGACCTTTCAGTGAATCACCGACAGCATTCGGTGAGCAAGGACTAGCCCGCCAAAAGATACAGTGCATTTTTAGGGGTTAGGGGAGCAGAAAGGGCAATCAAGAAGGACTTTTGGCGAGTCACCGAATGTACTTGGCAAACTCAAGCTTCTCACCGAAAGTTAAAGACCCAAACTCAATTATAGCATGAATTAAAGGTGATCGAGGGGAATGCGGCGAACCTCCGAGTGGTTCGGTGAGCTCGACCCAGCTCGCCAAATGGCCCAACGTGCCTACTTTTAACCCGAACTTCTAAATTCAACCTCACAACCCCCGAAAACAAAATCAAAGCATGCACCCATTCAATTAGAACTAGACCCATTACACCTATGCCCTTGGGATACTCAGACTTCTCTCGGTTTAGCCAAATTTGGCCATTTGATGACTTTTTCCTTTAAGAATGACGTCAACCGCTCCATCATTGGGCAAAATACGTCATTTAGCACAAATGTGGGTTACTCATACTTCACCCGACTAGACCCAACAACATTTTAGCACAACCCAGCAATTTAGACAAATTTTAAGCACAAAATTTTGGGAAACCAACAATAAGGCATTTTAGGCATGATATTCAAATTAGAACAGGCACACAAGAACCAAAAATAATGAACTTAGAGAGGCCCAGTACACATCACTAAGATGAGATCAACTGCAAATGAGTAAAATCACAAAATACTAGTTCGGGGTTCGGAAAACCACTCTTAGAAGCCAAATAAATAAGTTGTAAATCTAGGCGGCAATGATATCCCACACTGAACACATAATCGATGATTGATATGCAATAAAAACACAAGAATAATAGGAAACTAAAGTGCGGGTGTGAGTTTGGAAAGTTGAAAAGTGAGGGAATGTGAAAATTTTTGAACTATTGACCTTTAAAACCGTCCAGTTCTCGCCCATTCGGTGACATAAGTTTTGCTCGTCATCCCACTCGGTGACACGCTAAGTGGGTACTTACCTCACCGAGTTTTACAGGAACTCCAGTTAATGTGGGGTTCAAACGGCGGACTAAGTCGTGATCGCCGACCTAGTCGACAATTTTCCAATCTACTCATGGGCTCGCTGAGTATTACAGACTTTGATTTTAAAATCCCATAAGTCCAACAGCGGTCTAGGTCAGACTCGCCGACTGGACTTTTGGCTCACCAATCAGCACTTTTCAAACACATCTTACACTTCAACCTACAAAATCAACACACTATTATTTCTAAAACAAAAAAAAAAGCAGTAAAATACTTGGGTTGCCTCCCAAGAAGCGCCTTAGTTAACATCGTGGTACGACTTCCCCATTCAATCTTGATTTGTGGGGTAAATATGAGACAACACATGACCCATTTGGGTCTCCAACATCTGAACAAATATGGAATGGGAAGCAGTCATCTGATTTAGCAGTGAGACATTCTCTTTTATCTCATTCAACAGTTTGTCGTGTTCTTCGACTTTGTGAAGAATGAGTAAGAGTATCTCTTCTATTTGTCCACCCTCGTACTCTTTGGGTTTTATACGCTCGTGAGGGGGAATGTACCAGTCTTTCTTTTTGTCCGATGCTTCCAATTCCGTGATCTCTTTGGCCCCTAGATCCAGATGAGTCAACAGTGTGGCCAAGATCTATTCTTTCTCAGTCTCTTTGTTGGTCTTGTCCATATGATCAAGGAGCTGGGCTGCTATTGCATATGGTAGTCGTGTGAGACCACCTGAAGAAATTTGGTCAGCCACTACCCTGTTCTCTGGACCAAGACCTTTATAGAAGCAGTCCAATAGCATGTTATCTTAGATTCCATGAGTTGGGCATTGCAACAATAGTGACTTGAATCTCAGCCACAACTCATGGATTGACTCACCCTCCATTTGCCTGAAATGTTATCCCTAAGCATCATCATTCTCAAAGGAGAGTGGTCTGTTTGGTCACCGTTGCTACAAGACATGCTCTTTTATTTTGTACTAAACAAGCAACTTGAAAACCAAAACTGAAGCTAAGTAGATTCAACTATGATTAAAAAGAACAAAAATCAACTTAACTAAAGAATCTTAACCAACACCACTCCTCGGTAGCGGCACCATTTTTATTAACGTTATCAACGACACTTAATCTAGTTCTAACATCTATGATCGTTAGTCAGTATAATAACCCAACTAAATGAGTTGGGGTCGAATCCTACAGGGAGTGGTACGTGTTTAAGTTTCAAGAGTAAAGTACGAGTATGTTCAAGTCAATCATAGGAATAGACATTTACGAATAAAAACATAATTCAAGTTAGGGGGTGACACGAATGTCAAATAAGGGGATTTTGGTTTTAATTATCAACTACAGCAGTAGCAAATAACAAAAAAATAACAATAATGAGACGGGTTCTTGGGATGTGATTCGATTATAGGCTAATGTAGACAAATGGGTAATTGCAATTATTAGAAAATAGTTGTAAATCAGTGATTAAGCTAGACTATAGAGGAGGTAAACTTTCTCTCAAACAATTTACCCTGAATCAAGTTGGTTTCTCTCGAACACCAATAAGCTTACAAATAAGAACAGCATACGCTTTAATCCATTCACTCTCTCGAGCTGAATGTGTGGAAAAGGGTTTAGGATTCACTCTCTCGAGCTAAACCCATGACAACCCAATACCCACAGACCATCAATTCAATAATCTTGGTTTTAAAACCTCGCTCTCGAGCAAGCCAAAAATACGAAGGTAGAACTGCATTTGCAACTATAATTCTTTAAATTGAACCACAACTACTGATTGAAATCACTTCTAAACAGCATTTAAACTAACAATTAGCAATAACCATAAACTAAATCAGCCCATAAACACATAATCACACCCCAAGAATTGGGGTTTTAGCTAGACATCATAAAAAGATAAAAATCGTTACAAAATTGTATTTCCATCAACTAGGTAAGATTAATTTCGTCTTTACGAAGGTCCAAATTGAAGAATCTCAAAGACCCACTTCCAATTTCTCAAAACTGGAAAATTTCAATTCTTCAAAGCTAAGGAAAACTTGTCTCAAAACTCAAAGTTCCAAACTAATTCCAAAAATTTTTTTGCTAAAAGATAGATAGATAGATAGATAGATACATAGATAGCTAGATAGATAGATACTAAACTTAATGTTGAAAAATGTATTTACAGTCGCTAAAAATATGCTGCGAAGGGCCATTCGGCGCAGTAAGTCGGGCTCGTCGATCATCTCGGTGATCCGCCCTTTGGTCAGTTCCATCGCCTTTTTTCTTTGGCCTTTAGCATCTAAGACTGCATCGCAGAACCACTCGGCGACACACCGACTGCTCATTTCTCTCGCCAAATTGATTTTCTCCTTCAGGGCTTGGCACACTGGAACTTTAGGTGAGATGGTGGCCATTCGGCGACTCGCCAAAGGGACTCGGCGATCACCAGACCTTCATTTCTTCATTTTTTCAGCTCACTTTGTTCTTTTTGGCAAATTAGTGTCCATGTTTTGTTCCTCAATCCATTTACCTAAAAATCAAGAATTTTACATCAGTTATTGGCACAAAATAAGCATTTGAGGACACTAAATCTAAAGCCCTAAATGAGTCCAAATCGTGGACTCATCGTACATTCTTTCACATCCAAGTCGGATACTCCCGACACGAACTTACTCATTTTCGACCTAGAGTCGGCCACTAGAGATGGAACATATTTAGACAATTGAGTAAACCTCAACGCATATTCCTTAACACTCATATTACCTTACCTAAGGTTAATGAACTCAAGCACCAAAGCCTCTCTCATCTCTAGAGGGAAGAACCTATCAAGAAAAGCAGTTTTGAACCTTTCCCATTCTATGGGACCCATTTCTACCGGTCTAGCCTATCTCCATTGATTCCAAACTTGTGCAACCTCCTTGAGTTGTTAAGCGTCCAATTCTTCCTTCTCCGTTGAAGTAACTCCCATAATGTCTAACACCTTAAATACCCCATCTATAAACTCTTGAGGATCTTCCCCAATCTTTGACCCATAAAACTTCAGAGGGTTCATCCTCATAAAATTCCTCACTTTTAAAGTCGTCGCACCCACATTTGGGTTCACGGGAGCTACCATCTCTCTATTGGCTTGGGCCGTCACGACTTGAGCCAACACTTGAAAAGCAAACCTAAACTCTGCATTAGTCACATTCTCAGCCAAAGGGTCAATCGGAGCTTGTGGAGGAGCTTAGGGAGGAATTTCTTGATCCTCATTGTCTTCCTCATTCCTTCTAGCATTAGCCCTTGTAGTAGCCATATCCTGTAGATCATTGGGTAAGGATTAGGAGAAAGACCTAATAGAGTTAAACTCGATAGCATGACTTAGAGTAATAAAGAAGTGAAGTTTCCTAAGCATCTGGTAGCCTCTCATTCATAAATGTGGCGCACTTCACACTTATGAACAAGACTCTACTAGACGTGGTTTGAGACATCCTAGAACCATTATAAACCTTGTGCTCTGATTACAAAGTTTGTCACGACCCAGGGGTACACCCTAGATGTAACATGACGTACAAGACCCTGATAGGCCTCATACAAGCCACTTAGCATATCATAACATAAGAATAGAAAATGGTGAGGAAATTAAAACATTTTCCAATGATATCAAAGTTCATAAAAATGAAGTGGACGTCTTTAACATTGTCTCAACCCATCTAATACTTGAATAGTCTTGGGACACAGCACATACAAAAGTTCTAAACATAAAATAAAGACATAAAGGAAAGGTGGTCAAATCCTCGATGCTATAAGGACTCGCCAAATCTTCACTTGCTTGCTCTACTATGAAAATTAGCCACGATGATGGAAGTCGATATCTCCGGACCCTACATTTGATAAGAATGTAGGCAAGAGTATGCATTAGTACAAAAATATACTAAATATAATGGCTAGCATAAATCATCAATTAAGCATAAAATAGGCATTAGTCAACATAAGATATATACCATGATCATAAGAGGTAATAACATAGGTCATAAGCATATTCAATGCACATAAGCATCATAATGAAAGAGGAATACTCCCTTAAGTAACCTCACTTATCCTTATCCAAGGCTTAGGTCATCCGCATCTAGTCAAGCTTACATCATGGAAGGAATATCTAGCAACACTCCAAGCAAGTTAACTTCATAACATGATAACATTAGTCATACTTACTTTTAAATACATGGGGATTCGCCTCAATGCCTAGTTCATAAAGGATAATGGGTATTCGCCTCTTGCCTTACTTATTTTTAGATCGCGGGTACTCACCTCCATAATCTCATCATATGATGTGGGTACTCACCTCCACATCATTTCATAGGGAGCATGGGTACTCGCCTATATGTCCATTCATCTTGGTAAGAACGTGGGGACTCACCTCTTGTTCAATTCTAAGGAGTGTGGGAAATCACCTCGTGTCCCTACATACCGAGGTCAAGGGTAATCGCCTCTAGCCTCATCATTCATTAAGTATTTTAGTCTAGATTCATTTTAGGTGAGAAATCCTTTCAACCTAGAATCATTCATGTGAGTAAACCTTTCACATTAATTCAATCATGCTTATCAATTAATTATGGGAACTATCCCTTCCACATCATAACATCAATCAATCAACAATTAATAGTCTAGGCTTTACTCTCAAACCACTACATCTCATGATCATCATCTATGCTTTTATCTCAAGAAATTAACTTCACATTCATCATACATGCTTCAATCTTAAGGAATTCTAGTCATAAATCATCAATCCTACAAGGAGATATCTAACCCATAGAGTTTCCCTCACATGGCATCAAACCCAACATATCAATTCTACCCTAAAATCATAGGATAGGCATGGGTACATGTAATTCCATCCTAAATAAATGTAATTCTATCAATTCAATCATAAACAATCATAATCCACTCAATTGGATTGACATTCATCATAACCCACAACACTGGAACAAACCCTAACTAGAATTGGGGAATCATTCTTCAAATTGTGGAACTCTAGGGGACTCCATGGGAGGAAGGATACCATGGATGAAAAGCCATCATACCTTGATTACAAAGCCCACAAATCTTGGAAGAATGGATACTTGACTTGACCTAGCTTGAGCCGTCTTCTTCTTCTTCAACTTTCTAGAGAGAGAATTATTTTAGAGAGGAATCCAATTCTTTTGGTGAGTTTGAGAGAATGACTTAAATGACTTAATTTAAGGGTCTAAACTACTTATATAGGAGGTTTAGACTAGGTTAAAATGACACCACTTAATCTTAATTAAATTCGAAAAGGACTCTTAAGTCCCTAAATTAACTGCCCAGGTCTGACCCACGAGACCCCAACTGATGGACCGTGGGTGGACCTACGGCCCGTCCTACACAGTCGTGGGTCATGGTCAGATACTTTTTGGGCCATCCACGATTCCCCCAACCATGAGTCGTGGATCCATCCACGGGGTGTGGGTCCTGACCATGGTTCAATACTTCAGGCAGTTTTTCTTGGTGCTTCCCCATTGACCCATAGTTTGTCCTTGTGGGGTGGCACCTTGAAGTTCTAACATGCCATCCTCTATTTTGAATCTGGTGTGTTACAAGATCTGACATTTCTGAGTCTCTAGCTTCTTGATTGACACAGAATGAGAAGTAACCGTTTGAGTTAAAGTGGAGAATTATTTTTTAAATCCTTCAAAACCTTGGCAGACCCTTCAATATTGTTGGGTAGCACCTTGAAGTTCTAACATGCCATCCTCTATTTTGAATCTGGTGTGTTACAAGATCTGACATTTCTGAGTCTCTAGCTTCTTGATTGACACGGAATGAGAAGTAACCGTTTGAGTTATAGTGGAGAATTATTTTTTAAATCCTTCAAAACCTTGTCAGACCCTTCTATATTTTTGAAAATCCTTGTTAGCATATCATTGGATCATTTTACATGTGGTTCAACTTGTTCTTTTGGCTTGGGATGATCATGAGGCGGGATATATCTATCTTTTTACCTCTGTGATCTCTCCAATTACCACCTCGATCTCTCCAATCTCTCCAACCATTATCTTTGTTCCAACCATGATTCCCACCAGTCTTGGATAAGTCAGATGATGACCCCCCGATTGGTTCCCTATGTAATTTACTTCTTCATTGTACAATGTCTCAAATTTGGCATCCTTCAGGCACTTTCCACTGCTTGTTCTAACTACATTTACCATTTTGAATCCATCTCCCATGACATGTATAGATAACAAATTGAGTTGAGTCATCATCTTGGACATATTTTTATTACGCTCATGATTATTCTCCATTTGGTCTTTACTCATACTCACTATAAGGAGATACTTGATCCTCCCTAATATGCCATGCTCACTTTATCTTGGTTATATCATCAAGAAACATTGTTGCTACATCAAACAATTGTCGCACCAGTCCACCTTGGATAAGTTGATCAACCAACACTTTGTTGACCTAGTCAAGGCTACAATAAAAGTGTAGTAGCAACAAATTGTTTGGAGCACTATGTGCTAGACATTGTAGCAATAACTTTTGAAACCACAACCAAGTCTCATTCTAAGGTTCACCTACCACTCTTTTGAAGTTTTGGATGATGTCCCTAAGCTTTACCATTTTTGTTTGAGGGAAAAATCTCTCGAGAAATGCTTTGGTTAATTCCTCCCACAAAGTGATAGAGTCATTCGATAATTCGGCCAACCATCAGTAGCTTTCCCGTTAAGGATAATGGAAATAACCTCAGCTGAATTGATTTTTGTGAGATATTTTTGAAGACGAATGGCCCACAAATATCCACAAATTTCGAAGATTAATGAGGGTCTGAGCAAGGCCTCCAAACATTCCTCTTATATGGAGCAGTTGTAACATCATTACAGTTACATGGAACATAGCTCTCCCTATAATAGGAGGTAATTGGACTACTCATATGTTTTCAATGACATTCACATGCATGTCGTTCATATTTCCCATGCTATCATTCTTCCCATACTGACTAGCATCATCACTTCCAACTTTGCTCATAGTTTCTCCTACAATTAGGGAACAACAACAACACCAAACAACAATATACTACAACTAAACAAGTTCACAAACTGAATTCTTAGCAATCACTCCCCAGCACCGGCACCTTTTTTTATAACGGTCAAATTACTCTAAAAATAATTAGAAGAGTAGGCAGTCATTAGCACTAAAATACCCAACAGTAGGTCGAGGTCGAAAGCCACAAAGAGTGATACAATGCAATGAATTGAACTAGGAAATGAAGAATGCAAACCGATTCATTGTAGTAAATAGAACAAAAGGGTGGATGATTCCACCAAATTTATTAAAAGAATTTTAGTATCAATTATCATAATTAAACTAAAATCAAGGATTCAAACAAGTAAGTGATTAACTAGGGGTGTGGGGATTTAGATTGATGTCAAATAGGGGTGCAAGTACTTGCTCAATAGTGGGTAATCTTCATTGAATTTCTTTTTTATCAAATCTATATGAATTATAAATCAACCCAATACCTTACTAAAATCTCTCTTTCGAGCATATTTGACAACTAGAATTGAACCACAATTTCTCTTTCGAGCAAGCTATAGAAATCAGACCTAAATTGTATGTGGCAAGCTATTTACCCACTTCAATTGATCTCTTTCGAGTATCAATCAAATATCTAGACTAGGATCAAGTTTGTAACCTTAACCCATGAAATAATTTCATGCTAAATAACTCAAATCTATGGATTAACAACAATAAAATAGAGCAAGACACAAGACCCATTGAATTGAATCAACACCCAACCCCATAATCACACCCTTAGATTTGGGGTTTTAGTCAAGCATCATAAAAAAGAAATAAATTATATCTATGATATTTTCAGCCATTAATGTGGTGGTGATAAGCAATGATCTTCAACACAACCCTCAATTGTCAATTACAAGAGTATTTGAAAATCCCAAAAACAAAGTAAAAAGTCTATTTCTCAAGCTCAATTTCAAAAATATAAACTAAATTCAAAATCTCATATGTTTCTTTCCTATATTTTCTCTCTCTTTTGGGCTATTTATAGTTTCCCCAAAATTAGCATGAAATTTCATGTGCGACCTTTTCAGCGACATTAGTTGGGCTCACCTAACATGTTTGGTGGATCACCATTTGCTCTTTAGCTATCCCTTTTTTTGCTTCAGGATGCAGCTATTAGAACCTCAATTAACAAACTCGATTAAATCAGTCTCTCACATTTGGTATATTACCGATTACCACCATTTTTGCCCATTCAACTTTCAGTTTTACTCAAAAGTTTGTCAACTTCGGCAATGAAACCTTTAGCTCTCCCAATGAATTTGTCAAATCATAATTTCAACTTTAGTCCACTGACCTACCTTTAATGTTTCAATTGTGAAAACTTTCAAATTGGGCGAGGTCTGGCCTATTGGGTGATCCGCCCTTTTGGTTTGGTGACTATCAATTGGGAGTTTATTCTCCTTTAAATATTTTTGGCCTCTTTTTGATGTATTCATCACTGCCTTGTCCTTTAGCCTTCACAGCTGCAAAACATCAAAATATCATTAGAATAGGATATAAATAGATATTGAAGACACTAATTATAGAATTAAAAAGGCCTCAAATGAGTAGAAATTTACCACTCATCAATGAGTACAACTTTTCACCCCAGGCTGGTGGACAGTCTAAGAAGACAATTCAGGTCTTATAGGACATGCTTTGGGTGTGTGTGATTGACTTTGGTACTCATTGGGATCAATATTTTCCCTTGGTAGAGTTTTCCTACAACAACAACTATCATTCCAGTATTCAGATGGCTCTATTTGAGACATTGTATGGTAGGAGGTGTAGATCTCTAATTGGTTGGTTTGATGCAGTTGAGATGAGCACATTGGATACAGACTTGCTTAGATACGGCATAGAGTAGGTCTGTTTGATTCAGTGTAGATTGTTGACAGTCCAGAGTAAACGGAAGATTTATGCGTACAAAAGGGTTCGAGCTTTGGAGTTTATAGAGGCCGATCATGTTTGGCTCCGAGTGTCACTCACGAAGGGTGTAGTGAGATTCAAAAAAAGTGAAAGTTTAGCCCTATATTCATTGTCCCTTTTGAGATTTTGGGGTGAGTTGGAGAGGTAGCCTATAAGTTGGCCTTGACACCTATTTTGTCAGCAGGGCATCCGGTTTCCCATGTTTCTATGCTTCAGAAGTATGTGTCAGATGAGTCTCATGTGATTTTACTCGATTCAGTGGTGTTGGATCCAAACTTGTTATTTGAGAAGGAGCCCATAGCTATCTTGGATAGAAAGTTTCAAAATCTCTACGCAAAGGAGATTGTTGTAGTAAAGGTACAATGGAAGCATTGTTTAGTGGGAAAGACAATGTGGGAGATAGAGTCTAACATGCGTGTTAGATATCCTTAGCTTTTTTGCGCTTCATGTACTTTCTTTTACTTTATATTTAAGGAAGAATATGGTTTTTAGTAGTGTCAAATGTATTGACTTGAAAGGTCTTTTTTGGAAATTTTCATAAAATTATCAATTTACCCCTCTTAATAGCTTCCCCGAGTCATGTTTGATCAGCTTATGAGGTTGGTTTTGAAAATTGATTAAAAAGCCATAGGTTTGGGAATTTTTGAATTTCGGAAGGTTCAAAATTGTTAAAAGTAGTTTTTGGTAGCAATCAGAGTTTTGAGTCTTAGAATGACATTTTGTCAGTTCCATCAGCTCCAGAATGTGGAATTTGGTCTAGCAATATTGTCATTTTTTTGTTTCAGAGTTCTTTTGTAGATTTGAAGCCTTGAGTTGGCTTTGGTCAACATTTAGAGTTCGAAGGCTTGGATCAAAATTCCAACAATTCCATTAGTTTTGGGGGATAATTTTATGCCTAGGTGAGGTCTTGGTTGATTTTTTAGAGATTCCAAGGGCAGTTTTGTTTGTTAATCATTAAGCTAGTTTTTTGTGACTTTCGCGGGTTTTGAGTTGAGAACACCTCGATTTCATGTTTCGACGGTTCTATTGAGTCTGAAACGTCGAGTTTAATTGGGTAGCATTTCCAATTTGGGTATTTGTAGTTCCGAACAAATCCTGAGGGTCCATTTGGTGACTTTTTGCCTTGGGTGAATTGTTGTAATTATTGTGTTCAGGTGCATGTTATCTTGTTCTTCGCGATCATGAGGCTCACTGTCACGATCATGTAGGGAGTGATTGTTACTCGTCACGATCGTGTGAAGCTTTTCTACAATCACGTAGAGTTAGTGCCCTGGTCATTGCAATTGCGTGGAGCCTTATCGCAATCGTGATGGTCAATATAAGTGGGTTGACCCTTTTACTAATTGTGATCGTGTAGCTTCGATTTGCCATCACGATACGTACTTTTGACCTAGGTAGAATTCTTTTCCAAAATTGGGGTATCAAACCCATTTCTCCATTTTGGAGTCTTGTAAGCTCAGTAGAGGCAAATATGGAAGGTTTTTCAAGAATATTTGATTGGGTAACGAACTTAACTCCCCATCTCTATTACTCATTAATTATTTCAAGATTTTACCATTTAATTGCTTTATTTGGGTTCAAACTTTAGTAATATCTCAAGAATTTGTGTTTTAAAGAAATAATGGTTTAAAAGTTGATTTCAAGTCTTTTTTTAATTGGTTTTCACCAATGGGTTCCAAATGATTTGGGTAACACAATTATGTATAAATTTCCAGATTTAATCCTTATTTATGGAAATGCATTATTGGGTCAATTTGGCCCCATTTTCCACAATCTCTGATATAGGTGTTGTTAGTTTTGAATTCTTATTAAGATTACTTATTTGAATAGATTGTGTTAATTTGGAGACCCAACAGAAAGGGAAAACACAAGTGCCTGGTTGATTGATTGTTTGAGGCAAATGGACTCTCTAACCCTTTGTTAAGCATGTTGAGCCTTGTATGCCATTGTGTGATTGGGAGTAATGGTATTTAGGAAGGGTTTTCATATATCTTGTGTAGTGTTAAAAGATGATTAATTGTTGTGATAACAACTTCGGGTAAAAGAAGAATCTTGTTGGTTTGCGACATGATTTGTGCCTTTGATATTTGGATGACTATATTAATTCATATTGATGAAATTATGTGATTAACTGTGATTGATTGTTGATTTTGGAATATCATCCTTTCCTTGAGCATTTGTACATGCCTTTTTTGCAAAAAAAATCTAAGGTACTCTTATGAGGAGTGCGTGATGTTGAGGAAAAATAAGGAACCAAAGAGGATATACCATTTTGAGGGTTGTATCACACGCTACGATGGATATTATAATTTGAGGGATGCGTCGCATGTTGTAAAAAATTCTATTAACGAGGTTTGTGTCACACGCCATGATGGATGCATGGATAGATTTGTCCCTCATGGGCCCGGACTGAGTTACAACATGTGTGTATCATTAGGGCAGACATGCATCATTCTATATGACATTGCACTTCATTTGATTCTTTTTCATTATGACTGATGATATGTAATTGTGGTTTTTAGATTGAGAATTACTATGGTAATTGAGTTTATCTATTGTGGTGCAAGTTTTGATATTTCTTTCTTGCTCTGTTGTATTTGAGTGAGAATTTCTAGGTTGGTTGATTGACTTTTGTAGGTTGTAGGTGTGGAGGTTCGGATGGTGTAGTTGAGTAGTAGTGTTTTATGTTGCTTACTTAAGGTTATAGGGATTGCTTGTTGAGTATTGTTGTTGTTTGGTACTCACTCCCCTGCTTCTACACTTGTGTAGGTTACGAGGCCGGATCATCATGATTACTCATTCTTCTCTTCTACGTTTGAGGCTTATTGTGCAGAGTTGTGAGGTAGTTGTTTGTCATCTCGGCGGACACCTCTTACTTCCTTATTATGATCTTATTCTATTCTAAAAACAATTACATTGACACTTGTATTTCTTTAGAATCCATTGTATTGCATTAGAGGCTTGTACATGTGACAACCAGATTTTGGAGGTTATTATTGAGTTATGTTATGTTTTCCGCACTTGTGAAATTATGATTGTATTATTATTTTGTTTTACTTTCACATTTATCATTCATGTTGGGTTTTAGGCTAACTTTTCTTGGTGGGATAAGACAAGTATCATCACACTCATTTTTGAGTCGTGACATTTTGCGACTTCGAGATATCGCGCAATTTTGAAGAGAAGTTTTAATATGAGATTTGACTCAAATTAGGAGAGTTTTTCAACTCGTCATATTCACCTCCAATATGAAGAGATTTTCAAAATAAAGACTATCTCAAATTTGGAAAGATTTGCAACTTGAGGATTAGCTTAAAGTTGAAGAGTTTCATGACATACAATTTAAGCCCGCGTGTCAATGAGCATTTCAATTTGAAGATTCATTTCAAATTTGATGAGTTTTATAATTTTCATTTTAGGCTCGTACATTGGGAGCATTTCAACAAGAAGACTTTGCTTAAATTCGAGGAGCATCACGAATTGAAGACTTGACTTGAATTTGAAGAGCTCTGTGACTTGAAGACTTATCTTGAATTTGATGGGCTTCATGACATGCATTTTAGACTCGTGCATCGAGGAACATTTCAACTTGAAGACTTAATTAACTCAAATTTGATGATCTCTGAAACTTGAATACTTTGCTCAAATTTGAGGAGTATCTCAACTTAAGGACTTTTCTTGGATTGGAGGAACTTCGTGACTTGAAGACTAAGCTCAAATTTGATGAGTTTCATGACATAAAGATTTAACTAATGTTTGGTTAGCATTGTGACTTGTATTTTACGCCCATTCATCGAGGAACATTATAACTTGCAGTTTAGGCTTGTGCATCGAGGAGCATTTCAACTTACATAGACTCTTTAATTTCAGTTTTAGAAGAAATTTTGTCCTCATGCTCAATATCATATATATTTTCTTCATGAGGCTCAAAGTCGGGCGGTCCTTGATCTCCACTTGTATCCATGCTCAGTTCCATATCATGAGCACAAGTTTCTAATTTTTCAAACCTCATAGGTTTTATGCCTTGCAATAAGTAACAAAGATTTCAATGCATACCTTGGATGAATATTTAAATTTCAGAAGTTTCACTAAGACGGTCTTTGCAGTTAAGGCTCAAGCTCCTCCAGTCATTGATAAAGTGAATGGCTTACTCATCATTCCTTTGGCAGACGTTAGTAAGCTTTATTATGCTCACAACATGCCTTGTGCTATAGAAAAACTTAAAGAATTATTGTTCTATCTACTTCTAACTATCGATGAAACTAGATTCGAGATCTATGTACTAATCGGAAGCATTCCCTCTAAGAGATCGAACAAATTGTTTAACAAGATAATCACAATATGTTCCAACATTATTTCAAATTTAGATAAAGTATGCAACATGTAATTTTGGATTTCCCTTATTACCATTGAACTGCTGCAACTTAAGAGGTTGATAACCTTCATGTATCTTTAAGTTATTAATTCTTTGCATATACAACTTTACATATATGAGAGGAGACTTGGACGTGGACTCCGATTTATCTTTGATAGCTTCCATGCTGAAGTCTGTCAATTGATCAATGAAAATCAGACCTTCGGTAGGCACTTGTATTTCATTGATCGTTATTTCTTATTTTACGAAAGACTCTCTTTTCTATTGTATTTCACGAAGCTTTGCAAATAATTGAGTGGAAATATCCTTCCTCCATGTTCTTCATCATATTTGTTAGTTTTGTAATTTTAACATCTTGACCTTTGATGTACTTTGATAGGCCTTCAACTGCTTTCGTAAAATTTGTAAGTTCTTCTTATATAGTGGAAGTTTTGATCACTATAGCTTGCATAATCACCATAGAAGATGAAGAATATTGTGGAACATCACTTGGATAGAGCTTGATTGAGAAGCAACATAAGGAAATATTGAAGCAGATCTAGTGCTCAAGACACCCTCATCATTCTGCATGAAGGGATGGTTGAACTGACCATGGCGTTTTTGTGATAACCTTAGTTGATTCGAAATTCTTTCTACAATCTCAGTGATTTTGTTCCCTCGCTCTAAAACATACCGATGGAATATTTCTTATTTTAGGGAAGATAAATAAAAATATGAGATGACTTGGATGGTTATTAAAGCACTTTCTATCCCAATATTTGAGCTTCACTCCTAATTTGACCGACAATCTTCATGGTAATTTTCAAGTATTTTGTGGAAACTACATCCTCAAAAGCATCGGATTTGGAGTTGATATTCATTGTGGTCAGAGTGATAGTCTATAATATAAACTTTGAAGAGAAGAGATGAAAGGTAAAGATGGTCCCACTAAACGTGCCGATTTTTAAGCTAATTTTCGATCCTGAAAAATAGCAATCAAGAAAGAAAAATAGCAACAAACAATGATATTTATATATCAATAATTTATGCGAAGGTTACAATCTTAATAAAATATAATTAAAAATATAAATTATGATTCTTCTCCTCAGAAATCGTCAACTAAAATGCTTTGCTTTGTTCTTGAATCGATGAAATACTTGTTGAAACTTCACTACGAATGCGAAGCCAATCTTGATCATAATCACAGAGATATGAGAACTTGCAGCTTACAACTTGAAGACGGAGACTCTTTTATATGCGGAGGACGCACGAATCACCACTAAAGAGTAGAGTTTTTATTTTTATGTATTTCTCCCTTATCGATGTATTTTCTCCTCTTTTTCTTTGGTCTTATGAAGACCCCTTTATATAGACATAAAGGGTTTTCAGGGTGTTTGGTCTCCAAGTAATTTTAGAGGACCTTGGGCTTGAAGAACATGATTGAGCTCGTCTTGTCAACATCAGTGAGACAGTGACTGACCCAAATGGAATTTGGACTTTATTTAAGTCATAATTTTAAATGAAACATTAATCCAACTTTATTAATCAATAATTTTGACTTGATCAATATATCATGAATTTAAGATTTAATCCAAAACTTAATATGAATGTATTGATAAAACTTTACTGTCTATAGACACAAATCAATTTATAATATACTTGTTCGTGGTCGATGATCGTTGATGAAGTGGTTGACCTTTTACAGCAATATTGGAGTCATTTTGAACTTATATTGATTAAATGAACTCCAAGTTCATAATTTACCAAAACAAAGTTTTACAACAATGGAAAACTTTATTAGTAATAACAATGTTTGAATTAAATAACAATAGATGAAAACTAGGAATAACAATGACTGAACTAGAGAAACTTCTCATAGTTGGAGAGTGATTTCCCAATGAATAACCTAAGTTGGCTGAAAATGGGATCTGTCCGGACACCACTATTAAAAAAATTAAAATGGAAGAGGGAACGTAGCGTTTGGAGGCAAGAAATTTATTTTTTAAATTCTAAATTGGGTAAATACAAAAAAGGTGATATGGGGATTATTTTGTATTTTACAAGATTTGGAGACTGGAATGTACGTTCTTAAAACTTAGGTAATCAACATTTTGTATTTTTAAAACTTTAATGATCGGGACTATCTTTATTATCTACGATTCATTTTTTAATTATATTATGACGGATTGATAGCTTATGTGTCTATCCCATCATTTTTTTCAAAATATTGCGTCTTTATATCAAATTAAATTTTGAAAATGAACTTTTAAGTTTTAACCGATAAACCCAAAATATATAGAAAGGACTTGAATTTAAAATTAAAATTAAAATAAAATAGGAAGGGCTTAGTGGAAAATGGAAATTACGTACAAATAAGTGGTTGGCTTTCTGAGTACTACCACTTCAAGATTAGGACACATACATTGCATTTTATTGTTACTGACTTCGATCCTTAAACATTTAACCATCAGAGAAATTTTAGCCCAATTTCAGAGACTATTAAATTTTTTTATTCTTAATTTACATGATGTAATTTGATTAGGTATAAAATTTAAGAAATGGAAGAAAATTTTGCAATGTTCCAAGATTATTCTTAGAAAAAATATACCTTTATGGATCGTTCCTCAAATAAGAACTCAACAAAGACAAAAATGTCATTAAATCTTTGCCAAAAAAAGTATATTTCCTCCGTTCCAATTTATATGAGTTGGTTTGACTTGACATGATGTTTAAGAAAGACATAGACACTTTTGAAATTAGTGGTTTAAAATAAGTGATAGATATTTGTATGACTGGAAATTATTTTATTAAGGGTAAAATGAGTATTTTAAAGTTACATTGTTATTAAATATAGAATATGTCATTTTTTGGGATGGATTATGAAGGAAAGTAAGTGTATAAAGCGGAACAGATAGAATGTCATTTTCTTGAGACTGACTAAAGAGGTAATGTATCATATAAATTGAAATAAAAATAATATTATTTATAGAATGAATGGAATTGTTGACTTAATGGTTGCACTTTATTAATTTTCAATTAAAACAATAGATTGAATGGTTTTAAATCTATTTATATATATAAAGGAGAATGTTAGACTTGCTGATGTGGCATGTCTCTAAGGGCTGGAATCATATTTATCTTCTTTTTTTGTGGTTTTTTTAATCTTTTTTTCATTTTAAAAGACACAAAATATTTATATGAAGCTTTAACATAATATTAAAGTTTAGTATTTAATTTTCTCCTCATTAAAGCATAAACATAAAAACTTTAGTTATCAATTCTTTACCATAAAAGACATTTTCCTTAATTATAAAATTTAAGAGGATTTATTTCTTATCACTTAATTACAGAATTTGAAAAGTGTTTTCAAATTTAATTTGAAAGTTTATTCCTTAGCACTTAATTAAGGAATTTGAAAAGTTTTTTCAAATTTAAATTGAAAGGTACTAATCTATAAAGTAGAGTAGCTAATCACAATATATTTCAAACAATATGGTAAAAGGTATCCATCAATTTTTATTTATGTGTTTAATCTTGTCGGAGTAGTTGAAAATATCATGATTTGATTAGTTTTTCTCAATATTTTATTTTTGTGGTCAGACATCTTTTTTGTTTTACTTTTTTTCCTTCTTTTCTTTACTTTTTAAATTTTGCAGGAACATCAAACAAGTTTCATTGAACATACAAGTACCACTGAGAGGAAAATTCAACAACGCACCAAAACAGTGACAACAATCATAAAGAAGAGAAAGATAACAAGCAACAAAAAAAGAACAAAAAAAACGACACAACACACTAAAAGCTAATTTAGAGATGAGGAGAAGAGATCTTAGAATGAACGAAAACATCGCGACTCTTTTACTTTCTCTTCTTCTGATGATGATGAACTGTTATTTCTTCATGAAAAGAGAAAGAGATGTTTTCTCATGATACTTTTGAAGATACTGGTGTAAGAAGAAAAGTCATGTATAATCAAATTTCTTCAAAATATAAAGAGTTTTTGAAATGATGCTGACTATAATTTCTTTTACAAAAATTATATATTGAGAGAAAAAATCATTTTGATTGAGAAACATATAGAAAGAATAATAAGTGGTCAAGAGCAAGAAAAATTATTTAGAGAGAGATTCAATTTATTTATGAAATTCATATTAAATTACTATCAATATTTTAATTCCATTTTTATTTTTTTTCCTTAAAACTTTTTTTTAATTTATTTTTCCTTATCTATCTTTAATTAAAGTTTGTTTTATTATCTTTTATATATTTTTAACTGAAGTTTGTCTATATTTTTGTAGTTTTTTTTTGTTTTTAAATTTAATAGTGTTTTCTAATTTTAAAAGACTGGAAATTTCACTTTCAAAAATTTATTGAATATCAAAGCTGATCATATTTAATTTCATTCATCATTAATCATACTATTTTTTTTTACTTCCTTGCCTTAATTTGATCTCTTTATTCTCATTTATATTATTTCTTTAAATTGTCCTTTTTTTTACTCTTTTTATTTATTTGTTAGAAGAAAATAGTTATTATAAATTGGTAAGAATTGCATATTTATGTTTTACAAAATTTAATTTATTTTATTTAAATTTAGATCATTTCTTCTGCTAAAAGATTCATATCTATACGTGATAATAAAGTTAAAGTTAGAAAAGGATGACAACCTTCTTACTTCATATATTTATTTATTTTTATCATATTTTTATGACAATTTCTCTTATATTTTCTTAAAATAATTGCTAAAAATTGTGTCTGGAAATTTATTTATTTTTCTAATTCTTATTTTGTGCATTTTTCCTATTTTTTTAAAGTAATGAAAATTTTAACCTTGAAATTTTGCAGAATATCAAATATGACCATATTTAAATCCTTGCATCATAGATGCTATTAATTTTTAAAATTTTCTTTCCTTAATCTCATCATTAATGTAATTTATATCATTTTCTTAAATTAATTTTTTCCTTTCTTTGTTCTTGGTTCTTTTTATTTATTTATTTTAAAAATTAATTGTTATAACTTTATAAGAATTGCATTTTTATACATAAATAGAATTTAATTTGTCATTTATTTCTAATTTCGTTTTTTTTTTTTTTGTTTTGTTTTTCCTCTTAAAACATTTTTTTTCTTATCTATCTTTAATTATATTTTTTTATTTTCTTTTATATAACTTAAATTGAAGTTTGTATTATTTTTTATTACTTCATTACCTTAATTTGATGGTCAAGTTCATCAAGATATGAAGAAGAAAGTTTAATGATGGTGACGAAGATTCATAAGGAGATATAGTTAAATTAGTTTGGTAAAGTTGAAGTTTAAATATTTACAAATATATAGTTATGCTCTTATTGTTTCTCTATGACCAGTATTTCTATTTATCCTTTTTCTTAATTTTTTAAATTTTTTTCTTTATTTCTTGACATAATTATCTAAATACCTCTTATCCATTTATTAATTACCTACAATTAAAAAGGATAATAAAAAGTTTTACACAAAAGAAATCTTTATTATTGTAGTAATAGAGAATGAAGAGTTGCAACAATTATCAAGAACTTATTGTAATTTGTAATCAATCAATTTAAGAAATATAAAAATAAATTCCGGATATACATAATTTGCTTTTTGCTCCTTTTATGATCTTTTACTTTCTTAAAAATATCTAAATATAATCCCCCCCCTTTCCACCCCATAGATTTCAATTACAAATCATTTGTTATAACCTTTAAATAACATAATAAAATCTACATGATAATTTTTTTAAGTCCCTTGAATTGTCAATCATTATTATAATTTTGTCTTAGAGTTTATTTACTTATTTGTTTTTCAATTTTTCTTATTTCTCTATTTTTATTATAAAATAATAAATATGTCAATTAACCGTTTATCATATTCTTTAAAAATGTAAAATTTGATGGTCCTTCTTTTCATTACTCCCCATAATTCTTTATCATCATAACCCCTAAAATAATTAATAGTCGTGACATTATTTCGGTAATCATATTGTAGTAAACCTTTTAACTTATTATATTTTTTATACTTACTTCTTATATTTATGTTTTAGTTTGACTTGATTAATAAAATGAAGATTATTGAATGACAATCGGCTTATGGAAATAAATGTTGACAAGAGCTAAAAAAATTGTGCATTAATTTCATGTTTTTTTTTAATGATTAAGATTATTATATATTCTCTCTATAATTTTCTTTGTATTATATACAAAAAAATTATTGTCGCAAGTTTATAATTTCTTTTGATTCAAAATGACAACTTATGAATTTGTTGGAAGTCATATAACTACTAACCAACCATTTTTCCTTAAAAGTTTCTTTTCTATCTATATTTTATTTTATTTGACCGCGCGAAGCGCGGATAAGTTCACTAGTATTTTTATATAGAAGAGTACCATATATGTTACGTGGCACCGTGCGTGCAACACACTACTTACCACAAATCTGGGTGTGATCTTTTAAGGGGCAATATATTCTACTTTTAAAATGTTTAGGGGGGTAATAGGACCCCCATAAAATATAAGTGTATAATTTAGAATTGACTAATTGTCACGACCCAAATTCACAAGTCGTGATGGCACCTATGTCTCCAACCAATAGGTAAGCCAACCCAACATATTTTACCAATTTTAATTAACTAATGAGGTAAAAAGGTAAACAACGAGTAAAAAACTCCAACACTAAGTTCTTTATAAATATGAAATGCGGAAAGCTAAAATATCACCCAAGAATTGGTGTCATAAGTACAAGAGCTTCTAAATATGGTGCAAGTCTGAAATTAAAATGACAAATCCAAACATAAGGGATATCCTGTCTGAATAATAAAATAACAGAATAAATAAAAGATAGAGGGAGGTGTGGGCCACGGAACAGCCAAGCAGCTCACCACAACTCCAAGATACTCCAAGCTCGAACTCAAAAAGCTCCACGAGATGTGCTCGTACTCGAAATCGAATCTGCACCACAAAAGAGTGCAACAAGTGTAGTATGAGTACAAAACCACGTGTACCCAGTATATCTCATAGGCCGATATCGAATAAGTAGTGACCGGAGTTTATATAAGAAAATCAGTTCTTTACGGGAATCATTTGGCCATTTTCTCTAAATAAAAAGAAAAGCTATCCATTTTGATTTTATAATAACTTGTGGTTTGCATGTCACATATAATGTTCTTTCTTTTTTTCCATCTCAGAAAATTTAAAAGGTGTTTATTGCTTGTACGAATTACGATAGTAATAATTGGCAGCCAAATATAATGTCTATATCAAGGAAAACAACAAAGTGCTCGAGGCCATTCAACAAACATATTGTAATCACAATTCACAACTAAACCATTATGTAGTGCAATGTGTCTTTGTCATCGTGAGAAGAACACATTTTTATATTATAAGTAAAAGAAACAATAATAAATAAACAAACAAAAGATAGAAAAAAATGAAAATCAATTAATAAATTGATTTTTTTTTTTGGATTCTTTGTGGTATTAAATTTTTAAAAATTGATAATATATTGTTTGATTTTGATTTTAATAAAAAAAAATCAAAGAGAAAATTGAACCAATATGATAAACTATATACACAATTTTTTATAATTATATATATATATATATATATAATTTTTATGTATAATTTTAAATAACTTGTGTATAGTTTCATCAAAAAAATTATTTTGACGTATAATTATACTATCTATTTTGGAGTGAAATATGTCTGGCTGGTAATAAATCTGACTTATTTATGCAAGCTTTACTTGCATGTTTAATTTGGGTTGTAACCGTTCTGCAACCTTTTAAAGTTGATCGAAATCAATGAAATTCACCAAGTTTTAAGTAGTGGCGTTCATGGTTCGGTTATGGGTTAAAATCAAAACTAAATCAATTTAGTTGGTTTTAAAATTTCTAAAAATCAAATCAAACTAAAAGAAAAAAATAACCGTCGATTTGATTGTTGTCGTTGGTTCAGTTTGGTTTGGATTTTTTACTTATTTCGGTTTGAAAGTAATAAATTAAATTTGTTGAGTATACGCATCTCAGTAGACACAGACACTTAATACATGAATAATCCACAAGACAGTTATTATGAATTCAATTAAATAATACTAGAGTTATTATTACACGAATAAAGTAATACAATTAAGAGAAAGTGTGACTATCTGATGTGACATAGGGTATGTAAAGATTAAAGTAATAGATTTTGATGGACTAGTCTTAGGGTTTTAATAGTTGAACTAAAATTTAAGTGCATGAACTTGAAAAAATGGTAAAGCTAAGACTTAAGTTGATTAAATTTTTACAAAATATTTATATTTCATTTTTGAATAATATATAAATAATTATAAAATTTATATATATAATTTACGGTTCGGTTTGGTTGTTTTTGCGATTTTTTATAGTAAGACCAAAATCAAACCAAATAGTATCGGTTTTCAAAATTTAAAACCAAACCACACCAAATATTGGTTTTTTTAATTGGTTTGGTTCGGATTGCAGTTCGGTTTGGTTTTTTAACCATAACCATGAACAACCCTAGTTTTAAGTATATATTTTTTAGATAAGTGTCAAAAACACACCTAAACTATTCTTTTTTTTTTAGTTTCCTACCTAAATTATTGGGAGCGTGAGATTCATACCTAAACTATCACTTATTAGTTTGAGAAACACACCTCAGTGGTGTGTAGTACACTCTCTCTTTTATTTGCAAGAATCTTGCCACATGACATTCCAAATGGATAAAATATTCCACCTTGACATTAATTAAATAAACTTTAATATTAGTTAAAAAATAAAGACTAAAGTATTACTATCCCAAAGTTATTTTTTTAAAATAATTATTTCTTTTAAAAAGTAAAATTTAAAATATTTTTCTCACTCCACTCCACC
>JAJOOO010009356.1:0-32434 GCA_029582685.1 Solanum piurae | reverse complement strand
AAATAAAGCGACGCAGTCCGTCGCTTTTTTTAAAAAAATTCAAAAAAAAAATAGTAAAAAAGCGACTCAGTCCGTTGCTAAAAGAGACGCAGTCCGTCTCTAAAAGCGACGCAGTCCGTCGCTTTTTTGGAAAAAATTCAAAAAAAAGAAAGTAAAAAAGCGACTCAGTCCGTCGCTAAAAGAGACGCAGTCCGTCTCTAAAAGCGACGCAGTCCGTTGCTTTTTTAGCGACGCATTCCGTCGCTTTTTTAGCGATGCAGTCCGTCGCTTTTTGAAAAGCGTCGAGCTAAAAAGCGACGAAACTGACTGCGTCGCTTTTGGCCGTCGTTTTTTGACAATTTTTTAGTAGTGAATTTCATAAAAGTCACAAGCTAGTTCTCTCCAAATAAGAAAAGATAATAAGAAGAAAGCAATGTCATAATTAAGCTAAGGATTAAAATGTTACTACAATTACATATTACCTAGGTAATGTTATAAAATATTATAGTATGGATGTCCACTACACTAGAAGTTACTCTCACCCATTATCTCCATTACTTTCCTCCATTATGAAGATAGCCATAACCTCCATAACCTCAAACTTTATAACCATTATTCTTGTAACCTTTCACTTCCATAACCTCCTCCATTATATTCATGTTTTTAATGTCATGTTTATGACTAACATTTTGTATTCCTCTATGTTACATGATAAATCGAGGCATAAAGATTCATATTGTATACACTTGAAGATTTGGTGAATACATGAAAGAAAGAAAATTATATTATATTGTTCCTCTTCTTTTGTTCTTAAGTTTTACAACACGTTATCAGCATGATTGTTCTACTATTGAAGGATTGAAGCAAAGTAAATATAAATAAGGTAAAAAATATTTGTGTTTATTTTTTTCTCGGAAATAAGGTAAATTACTATATAATTAATTTTATATTTTACTTTTGATTATGCATCATTAGTTTTCTTACCATCTCAAAATCATATGAGTCCGGCAAGTTGCTTTTACTTTGAGCAAACTTTTAATTTGATCACTTATATATTTTAAAAGCAAAATTAGTTTTGTAAGTTAATAATTCGTAAATAAATTATTCTTTATGATCTTGTTTTATTAAAAGATAAGTTATTGAGTTATGTGGCATATACATATTGATTGGATTATCATTATTGGTTACTTTTGCATCTCTTTATTTTTCTTTATCTAAACATTTACTTGTTGAGTTATTAATATATTATGTATACTAACAAAGTTTGTTTTGTGGTTATTTTAAAATGGTTAGTAAATTATGTTAATCTACGTAACAATATTGAGAAGGAATGTTAAAAGGTTATTTTATATGATTCCAACATGTTGTTCTAATTAATAGATTTTGTTCATTTTTCTTATGCTTTAAGTAACTCAGATTATATTTATGATTTTCGATAAAAAAAAAATTGGTAACGTATTTGGTTATCAAGACATTGATTGAGGGTAGGACGGTGAATTCAAGTTTCATCGCACCAAGTGGGCAAGACACAAAGTTAAAGTCTCGGTGCACCATGATAATAAGAATTTGGGTTCAAGTCTCATTGATTTATGACCAAAGATGTTTTTATATGGGTAAGACGTTGAGTTTAAGTCCTAATACACTATAGTGATGATATGATGATGACTAACATAAAGTTGTATACTTTTGACTGAAAGTCATGAAATTTTCCCAATTAATTTGCTTCATTCTCTTATGTGAATGTGGTAGCCGTGCATAATATGTCTGAAAAATGACAAGTGGTTGAATATATACATATATATGTGGTAAAATGTTAATGGTCATCATTGTGGTGATTAAAAGGAAGAACAATATGGGTTCTTACGACGATCCTTCAAAATGTGAAAGTAATTTTTATCCATTAAAGTGATATGAAAAGTTATTGGCCACATTGTTGTTGGTGCAACCCAATTTAAAAAGTTTGTAAATCCTCCATCAAAATAAAGGAATACAAAGTGGTAGTACATTTGGTACATTTGACCTCTTAAAGTGATGTTGAGGTGAGCCACATAAATTTGATAATGCCAAAGCATGACAATGAGTTTCTAATAAAAACTTATGGAGCATGTACAAATGGTTATAGTCCATTTCTTGAAGAAAGTGTGACTTGTGTTCGTATGGATAAGAACATGCTCATGTATTGTTGGATAAATGTCACATCTCACCTCTATGGGAGGTTTGCGAGATTGTTTTGTTTTTTTGACATAAATGGTCATTTTGGTCATATACTTTGAATACTACACAAATATTGTAGTATGTTTTATTATGAACTATTGCAGGACAAAAGAAAAAAATAATTCTTTTCTATAATGGTTGTGGTCATGAACAAAATAAATGTTATTGTGTGGCAAGATAAATTTGTCATTGATTGTCAAGAAATAAGTCTTGCATGTAATAATTTTAACCATGACAATAATAATAATTTTTCCTTGAAGGAGATGGTCACCATAAGAATGGTGTTGTGAAATTTGTGGTAGTATACAAAATTAATTAAGAGTTTCGGAAGGACTAATTTGTTACTATCCAAAAAATGAAATAGTTCATAATATTGAGGTTGTAGTGAGTCTCAAAAGAAACTTTTTAAGTTTCGGAGGAATTAAAAAGAAGAATATTATTATATTGAGATTGTAAATTATTGAAAAATTAAATATCTTCAGATTACTACAATCAAAGCGGGTTATGGATATTTACATAAAAGGTTACCCGCCTTTCTCTTGTTTGTTGTATACAAATATAGGCATGATGATGGAATCACATGCAAAAGTAAACTAGAAGTTTACTAGAATAAATATCAGTTGGCATAACCAGTTGACCATTTCGGTTCAAATGTGATGCAAAAGAATTGAGAATTCATGTGGTTATATATTGAAGAAATAAAAGAGTCTTCAAGAATTCTCATGTGTTGCTTGTTCTCATGATAAAATGATCATTGCACCAACTAAGGTTGGGATTGTATCCCCTGAAATTATTTGGAAAATATAAAAAGGTGAATATTGGTCCGTTCACCCGCCATGGGACCGCTTACTGTTATGATTTAATAGATGCATCTATCGTATGGTCACATGTGCATTTGTAACAACTTACGAATTGGTTTTTGTAAGGTTGTTTGCTCAAATTGTTAAATTAAGAGCACAGTTCCAACTATAAAATTATGTTAGTAATATTGGTTGGTTTAGCAGAAATTAATTGCCTCCAATTATAGCTAGACCATTGATTATGAGAACAAACCTCTCAAATAAAATTTGGTATGAGATGAGTTTATTTACCATGTATGCATCAAGCCAACAAGGTTCTCCCATCACAATTGGTTCAGGGTCAGGAACCAAATAATTTCCATCTAAAAATTTGGTGTGTGCACATATGATTTTATTGCTCCACCGCGCGCAAAGATGGATCCCAAAATGAGGTTGGGGTAAATGTTCGATTTCCTAGCATTAAAGGAGATATGTTTAGCAGCGCTGAAAATTATATGTGAGGTGAATTATCTAGATCCTCGTTAAAAAAATGTGAACTTGAAGTTCAAGAGATAATTCATTTGCAAAAATATTGCAAAAAATTTGCCAGATGTATTTGCTGACCCAATATTTTAATCAAGCTGCAAATGCTCCAATAAATAGTCCTTGGAGGACAGAGTCTATGGTACGCCAGAAGCGTGATAGACCAATCGATTCCAAACGTAAAACTCTTTGAGGAAGGAGAGGAGCAAATTATCAAAATGGCCATGATAATGAGGTACGTGCTTTGAAAGAGCACTATGACATAACACTTTATAAAACCTTGGCAACTGTCCAGGTACCTGAAAATGATGAAAAATGAAGAGATCTCGATAAGTTATGTCATATTGGAATCAAATCAAAATGACAGTCGACTGTATCTTTGATATGAAGTAGCACTCAATGCTATAAATGGTTACGAGGATCTTAAATTCAAATATGTCATATAGTGTGGACAGATAAATGATCGGCCAAATAAAATGCACTATTCAAGTATATTTTGTTTCACTTAGAAAAATGATGTTTTTGAACTTATAGTTCATAGATCAAAATATATGTCAGTGGGGTACAAATGAATCATTGTGCGAAAGTATAACCATAAGATATAAAATACGGTTTGTGCCTTGGGGCATAAAGAGTTTTCGCAAAAATCCTGACCTTATTAAATGGAGATATATTCTCTAGTGGTGAATACAATGAGACTTGTTTCAGTCTGGCAATAGATGAAATACTTGAATATGTATAATGAATGATTATTATGTCTAACTAGACGATGAATGTTATATGAAAATCCTTGAAGGATTTAAAAGGTCTTAAAGCAATTCCATTGAATACCCAATGATTTTGAGACTACTTAACACAGAGAAAGAATCTTTTTGATCTCATGAAAATGATTTAAAATGCCATGTATTAGTGCAATTGGTGCACTTATAGATTGTTGGTTATGCAAATGCTAGAAGATTATTTGATATGCATAACGAAAGATATGTGAAAGGATTGTCATATTATCATTCAAGTTATGACAAGAAACTAACAAAGCAAGTGACTCAACACATAGAAGATGTGTGATTTTCTTTGCGAAGAAAAGACGAGCTTCAATAAAATTGAAATGATCAATCTCTGAGTCAGAAATAATTTGATTATGTAGATGCATAATATTTATTTGATATCAATCGCAAAGGAATATAATGTCGTTGTTTGTCGCTGTAACTATAGTTGTATGTGTTCAACGCCAACTGATAACAAAGCACCTTATAACGCGATTATTTCTAAAGATGGGACCGGAAATTTCAACACAACTGCTGGAGCAATATTTGTGGCCCCTAATCACAGTGTCAATCCATTCTTCATAAAAATTAAGAAAGGAACATATCAAGAATATATTAGAGTTGATAAAAATAAGACTAATATAATCCTGATTGGAGAAGGGATGGATACTACGATAATAACGGAAAATAGAAGTTT
Source organism: Solanum piurae (assembly GCA_029582685.1). NCBI lineage: Eukaryota > Viridiplantae > Streptophyta > Magnoliopsida > Solanales > Solanaceae > Solanum > Solanum piurae. The sequence continues at coordinate 27,458 of JAJOOO010009356.1, read as the reverse complement.
TGTCGACGACAACAAAATCTATGATACCGCAACCATTGGTAAGTCCCTCTCTATATAAACACATGAATTTTATTAATTTTGATGAATTATAATTGTTTCTTCTTATTTAATTTGCAAGGGTTCTTGGCGCTGGCTTCATAGCCCAAGACTTAACTTTTAGGAATAATACCGGATCTATAAAGCATTAGGCAGTGGCATTAAGAGTTGAAGCATATTTGACATCTTTTCATAGATGTCGATTCAATGGGTATCACGACACCTTATATGTGAAAAGACAACATCAATTCTATCGAGATTGTGAAATCTATGGCACGATAGATTTCATATGCGGTGACGCGGCGACACTGTCCCAAAACTACTTGATTCTAGCACCCGTTCCATTGGCCAAGCAATATAACACAATCTTAGCGTAGGAGAGAGTTTGAGGACGTTCTAACTGGAATAGTGCTTCAAAATTACACTATAAAGGCTATCGGAGATAACGTTACGGCGTATATAGGTCGGCCATGAGGTATATTTTCTAGGACTGTGATAATGAAAAGTTACATTGGTAACTTGATAGATTCTAGAGGATGGGTTGAATGGATTGAATCGACAAATAAATCCATTAGCCGTTAGCCCTATTATCTGGAGTACTAATTTATTTTCCTTATTTCTTTTTATGTTATATTTGATAATAACTTAAAGAAGACTATAAATCATGATAATAACAAATACGTAAAAAAATTATTATATATCATAATAATTAACAACTTAAAATGTCTAAAAATTTATTGACTCTTATTTTGTCCACATAAATTGAGGCAGAGGGAGTAACATATTTAATGTGAAAATACTTAAAAAAAATTATTATAAAACATAATACTAATTAACAACTTAAAGTATCTACAAAGGTATTAAAAAAATTAGCTGACTCTCGAAATCCGCTTGAGCCATATAAATTGAGATAAAGGGAGTGATATGTATTATGTGAAAATTGCGTAAAAAGTACTATAAATTATAATAATTGATAACTTAAAATATTCTTAAAAATATAAATTTTTGATTGACTCCAAATTATATTTGTATCACATAAATTGAAACAAAAAAATACTAACATTTGTTGGGCCTGTGCTAGCACGACTCCTTATATCTAGTAATAATTTTTTTTATAAAGCTTATAACAATTTCTTTAAAGAAAGAACACGCAAGTAGCTAATTAACGAATACCTATAATGCCCATTGCTTTAATTAAAATTACAAAATATTTTGGAAATTTTTTATTTTTATAAAGAAATAATATTTTGGGTAGATTAATACATACACCGACCCAAAGCCACCGCATTTGAAATATTGTTGGTCCAAATACATCGCTTAATCATAGCCGTGTTTCATACCCTATATATACTTTGATAGGTAGCCAATTTTTTCCATGCCTGTTTGTATTGGTTTACTTCTCCTTTTTTATGATATGATTTGGTGTTCTTTCTTTGAATTTTGCAGTGTTTGATCAAGATATGGGTAATTATTGTTGATCAAGACTTGTATGATTCTGATGTTAATTTCGAATCTTTTAATATGGGTTGTGGGTTTCTGATTTGCAACTCTTTGATCATCTCTGTAGACAAGTTACGTTAGGGGTTTCGGTCGTTCTCAATCAGTTCTGTTTTTTTGCCAATTTATTGATTCGTTATTGGTGTTTGTTGATCAGGTATGGGTAATAACAATGGGAGAATGAATGATTATGCGTTTATTTATTTTGTTCCCATTTTTGAATTTTGATTGATTTCCAATGTTTAGAAATTGGAAGCTGGTAAGGTCCATTCAAGGTGCGGTTTTGGGGAATTCTGAGGTTTTGTTGTGAGAAATCGTGTGTTGTGTACATTGTTTTGTCAACCTGATTCCCTTTTGTTGAATCTATATACGAGTAGAATTTGGATCTTTAGATGAATGAGTCCCATCATCTTTTCTTGTCACAACCATAGAGAGGAGCTATCAGTTTGGATTTGATATCTTGACTTTCATCCTTATTTAATTTGGCCAATGTCATTCTTAGCTGTCAAGAATACATGGATGGGCATCAGGGTGCAAGTGGTTCTACAGGAATAGGTGTCTTGCTTTGGTGTTCGTCTCGGAAAAGATGCAACAGTTCCCAGTTTTTTGACTATAGGTATTGGATTTTTCAGTCTGTCCAAGTTCTTTCAAAACTGCTTATGGAAGTTCTCAACTATGATAATTCTCTTCACTTATGTGTATAGCGTGTTCTGCTGCCAGTTTTAGTTCATAGTTCAGATGCTCATGTTCTTTGACGATCCTGCTATCTCTTGTGGTTTTATGGGCACTGGATAAGTAATCAAAAGTCAAATTCTGGACCTTTAATTGTGCCGTGAAGTGCTCCTCTGCCTTTTGTGTCTTTAGCTACTTATATTCTCTTTGCTTCCATTTTCCATTGGTTATCACGCCTGCTTGATTTTGTTTGTTGGTGAATATGTGCGTAGACCACATGCTGACATTAATAGAGGATTACTTTAGAGACTTTAAAGGCTTGTATCAGGTATGCATTCCTACGCACCTGTTTCTTGGTCTTTTTAGTGCTTGCACTCCAAGATGGATATTGTCAGGGTTAGACTAAAAATGGGGTTTTTCAATTATGTCTTGTATCTCTAGTGATTTCTCAGGTGATAAGGGTTTTGTCAGCTTTGCACTGAACTGTTCCCTTCTTTCTGTGCTTGCAGTTGGGTCCAACCAAGTAGTGGATTGTTCTTTTCATGGAGGGCTTTGTTTGGACATTTGTGTTGAGGTTTCTTTAGTTCAGGTTTTGTGAGTACTGAGATTCTCATTTCAGTTTTCTTCCCGAATTAGAGTGGTCCCTCCTCTCTTTGTCAAAAATTGCCTCTAAATGGAAGTTCCCAGCTAAAATATTTTTTCTTGCACTAGTAGTGTGTGTATGTTGTATTCTGCTGCCGTTTTTAGTTTTTAGTTTAGATGCTTGTGTTCTTCGCCAATTAATGAGATCAACCTGGTGGTTGATGGGTATATGGTCTAATTGACAACTGATAAGTAATCAACACTCAATGCTAGATCTCTTACAGCCCCATCAAGTGGGTCCGTCTCTTTTGGTATGTTCTCGCTGCTTATCTTCTCTGCTTCCTGTTTGTTGTGTCACCCTAGCTTGATTTTATTTGTTGGATGGATGACAGTTAAAAGGATTAGATTTGGACAATTTCGAAGGTTGATGCCCAGTGCCCATTCCTGTGCTCTGCCATTTCAGTGCTGGCACTGCAATCTGAATATTATCAGGCAAGATAGAGGGGTTTCTCAATCGTGATACTTTGCCATTTTTGTGCTTGCACCACAATCTAAATATTATCAGGCTTCGAGAGAGGGGTTTTTCAACCCTGTCTTGCATTTTCTAGTGGGTTTCGTCAGCTTTGCATGCAACTCTTCCCTTCATTCCTTTTCTTGCAGCCATTGGGTCTTACATATGTTGAGACTTTTCTAGTTCATTCTTTTATGAGTATCGATAATTTTCAATTTAGTTTTCTTCCCTCATGACTCCTCTGACTTGGTCAAAACTACTGTGGTATGAAAGTTTCTCAATTACGATATTATTTTTGACCAGTGTGTAGTATTCCTACTGCTATGAAGGCCTTAGTCCAGACGCATATGTTCTTCGATGATCCAAGTGATGAGGTTTCCTATGGTGATGGGGCCTTTTATGGCTGTGGATAGCTGAATAAGTACTCGGCCAATTCTAGATCTTCTGAGAGTGACGTAAAATACTGCTTTACTTTTGGTCTTCTAGCTACTTACTTATCTTCTGTGCTTCCAATTTTTTTTTCATTATCACGCTAGTTTGTTTTGGTTGGATAGATGTGTAGCCATATGGTGATACTGTTATTGACATTCAGATTTGGAAGTTTCAAAGCTTGGATATAACCAACATGTGATCCTCTGTCATCTTTTGGTCTTTGGTGCGTGCATTGCAATTTGGATGTTGTCCGAGCTTTGACATAAGGGTTTTTTTGGTCATGTCTATGGCATATCTAGTGATTACATGGGTGGTTTTGGGGTTCGTCAAATTTGCACTTAACTATTCCTTTCTTTCAATTCATGCAGCCATTGAACCACAGGGCAGTGGATTATTCTTTTCATGAAGCGGCCTTATCCGTTCGTGATGAGGTTTCTTTAGTAGAGTTTCTTACGAGTATTGAGATTTTCGATTCAGTTTTCTTTCCTTATGGATCCTTTTTCTCTGTCAAAACTATTGTTGTATGGAAGTTTTTGACTAAGATAATATTTTCTTACAAGTGTGTATTGTGTTCTGCTGCCATGAAGCTTCTAATCCAGACACTCTTCAATGATCCAGCTGATGAGGTCTCTCCTCATTATGGTTACAGTCACTTGATAAGTACTCAGTTTGTTGATCTATCTCTCCATGAAGTGCTGCTCTACTTCTGGTCTTCTAGCTACATATATTCTTTGCTACCATTTTTTTGTTGGATGGATGTGTAGACTATATGGTGAAAATATTAGAGGTTAGGATTTGGAGATTTCAAAGGTTGACATCCAGTATAGTATCTCCAGTTCAGGTTTTATGAGTACTATGATTCTCATTTCAGTTTTCTTTCCCAATCAGACTGGTCCCTCCTCTCTTTGTCAAAAATTGCCGTTAAATGGAAGATCCCAGCTAGATTAGTTTTTCTTGCACTAGTGTGTTGTATTCTGCTACCGTTTTTAGTTTATAGTTCAGATGCTTGTGTTTCTTTGATGATCCAATTGATGAGATTCCTGGTTGGTTGATGGGTATTTGGTCTTATTGACACCCGATAAGTAATCAAAACTCAATCCTAGATCTCTTGACAGCCCCATCAAGTGGGTCCCCACTGTCTGCTTCCTGTTTGTTGTATCACCCCAACTTGATTTTGTTTGTTGGATGGATGATAGTTGAGGATTAGATTTGGAAAATTTCGAAGGTTGATGCCCAGTGTCCTTTCTTGTGCAACCTGTTTCTCTGCCATTTCTGTGCCGGTACTGCAATCTGAATATTATAAGGCAAGATAAAGGGGTTTCTCAATCTTGATTCTTTGCCATTTTTGTGGTTGCACCGCAATATAGATATTATCAGGCTACAAGAGGGGGTTTTCTGTCTTGCCTTGCATTTTCTAGTGGGTTTCATCAACTTTGCAAGTAATTCTTTCCTTCATTCCTTTTCTTGCAGCCATTGGGTCTTACAGAGCAGTGGATTCTTCTTTTCATGGAGTGACCTTGTTTGTCCATGTGTGTTGAGGCCTTTTTAGTTCAGTCTCTTATGAGTATCGATAATTTTCAATTCAAATTTTTTCCCTCATGGCTCTTATCTTTGTCAAAACTACTGTTGTATGGAAGTTTCTCAATTAGGATATTATTTTTGACCAGTGTGTTGTATTTCTGCTGCCATGAAGTTCTTAGTCCAGAAGCATATGTTTTTCGATGATCCAAGTTATGAGGTTTCCTATGGTGATGAGGTCTTTTGTGGCTATGGACACCTGAATTAGTACTCGGCCAATCCTACTTTTGATAGTGACGTAAAATACCTCTTACTTTTGTTCTTCTAGCTACTCATTATCTTCTGTGCTTCCAATTTTTTTTCATTATCATGATAGTTTGTTTTGGTTGGATAGATGTGTAGCCATATGGTGGTACTTCTATGGACATTCAGATTTGGAAATTTCAGAACTTGGTTATAATCAACATGTGATCCTCTGCCACCTTTCTGTCTTTTTGGTGTTCGCACTGCAATTTGTATATTGTTCGGGCTTTGACAAAAGGGGTTTTTCAGTCTCGTCTATGGCATATTTAGTGATTACATATGGGTGATTTTGGGGTTTGTTAGATTTGCACTCAACTGTTCCTTTCTTTTTATTTGTTCAGCCATTGGTTACGGGGCAGTGAATTATTCTTTTCATGAAGTGGCCGTGTTTATCCGTCTGTGTTGAGGTTTCAGTCTTTTATGAGTATTGACATCTTTGATTCAGTTTCCTTTCCTTGTGGCTGCCTTTTCTCTGTCAAAACTATTGTTGTATGGAAGCTTTTTGACTAAGACAATATTTTTTTACAAGTGTGTATTGTGTTCTGCTGCAATGAGGTTTTTAATCCAGACACTTCGTTCTTCAATGATCCAACTGATGAGGTCTCTTATGGTTATAGTCACTTGATAAGTACTCGGTTTGTGGATCTTACCTTTCCATAAAGTGGCTCCTCTACTTCTGGTCTTCTAGCTACATATGTTCTTTGCTGCCATTTTCTTTTGGTTATCACAACTCATTTTTTTGTTGTTGGATGGATGTGTAGAGTATATGGTGACAATATTAGAGGTTAAGATTTGGAGATTCATATGGTTGATATCCAGTATGGTAATCTCTGTACCCTCTTGGTCTTTTTGGTTCTTGCACTGCAATCTGGATATATTTTCAGGGCTTCAACGTGGAAGGGTTCTTAAATCTTGTCTATGTGGCAGCTCTGGTGATTTCTTTGGTGGTGTGGGTTTTCGTCAACTTGGAACTTGATTATACCCTTCTTTTTGTGCTTGCAGCCATTGGGTCTTAAAGAGCAGTGAATTATTCTTTTCATGGAAGCCGCTTGTTCATTCATGTCGAGGTTGCCTTAGTTCAGAATTTTATGAGTACTGGATTACAACTAAAATAGGTTTTGTTTTCACTACTGTGTGTCATATTTTACCGTCATTTTGGTTTTTAGTCCAGATGCTTAGTTTCTTCAATTATCCAACTGATGAGATTCCAGATGGTTGATGGTTATGGTCTTATGGACACCTGACAAGTACTCGCTACTCATTTGTTTTGCTTCCTTTTTCTTGTATTACGCCAGCTTGATTTTGTTAGTTGGGTGGATGTATGGTGAAAGTTGAGGGGATTAGACTTGGAGGATTTTGAAGGTTGGTGTACAGTTTTGCATCCTGTGCAACCCTGTTTCTTGGCCATGTTAGTGCACACACTACAATCTGGATACTATCAGAGGCTTTGAAAGAAGGCGGTTCTCGATCTTGTCTGGCATTTCTAGTGAATTCTAGGTGGTACAGGCTTCCCCAGTTTTGCACTTAACTGTTTCATTTTTTCTGTGCTTGCAGCTGTTGGGTCTTACAGGGTCGTAGATTCTTCTTTTCATGTAGTGCCCTTGTCTGTCAATTGTGTTGAGGTTTTTTGGTTGATGCTTTAATGATTATTCAAATCTTCAATTAAAATTTCTTCCATTATCAGAATGGTTCCCTTATATCTTTGCACTGCTTCACTAGTATGTATTTTGTTGCTGTTTTTCTAAGTAATCCAGATGCTTATGTTTTTTGGTGATCCAACTTGTAGTTAATTAAAGTGGAAACCCAGAAAAAGAACAAAGGAGAACTAAAGAATAATGAAAGATTAGAACTATAAAGCAATGAAGAACAAGAAAGAAGAGAACTTTATTTGATAATACAGTATTTTCTCACTGCCTAAGGCTTACACTTATAATAAAGAACTAACTTCATGGTCCTAAATATCAGCAACACATCTGCTGAAGATAAAACAAACTCCTAGAGACTAGGTAAAGAAGTTGTCTGAGGAAAACTAAAGCTAACTTACTGCAGTAAATAAATAAAAGGCTGCAGTCCTAAAACATAGCAACTAACACTCCTCCTTGGTTTAGGAACTGCTGATTCCTAGTTTTTCTCTGAAAAACTCAAACTTTCCGAGGGAAAGGGGCTTGGTGAAAATGTCAGCAACCTGCTGATCACTCTTGCAGTAAAGAAGCTTCACATCTCCATGTTTCTGCACGTCTCTTGAGAAAAACAACTTAATATTGAAATGCTTCGTTTTTGCATGAAAAACTGGATTATTAGCAATAGAAATTGCAGCTTGGTTATCAATAAAAACCTCAGTCCCTTCTTTTTGCTCCATATTCAGATCACACATAATTTTCCTCAACCATAGTGCTTGATTCACAGCTGCTGTTGCAGCAATAAATTCTGCCTCGGCTGTTGATTGTGCTACTATATCTTGTTTCTTGGAATACCAAGAGAAAGCTCCTGACCCAAGATTGAAACAGAAACCTGAAGTACTCTTCATATCAGGTGCACCACCTCAATCACTATCGGAGAATCCGTTAAGTCTAAACTTCTGACTTTTGTGAAACTTAACACCATAGTTGATAGTTCCCTTGATGTATCTGAAAATTCTTTTAGCTGCTCTCAAGTGTAAATCACTTGCACAATGCATGAACCGAGACAAAAAACTCACTGCATACAGAATATCAGACCTAGTTGCAGTCAAATACATCAAGCAGCCAATAAGACTTCTATAATATGCCTCACCCACCTTTTCAGTTCCATCATCTTTGGAAAAAAATTCCTTTTGGTTCATTGGAGTACTCATAACTTTGCAGTCTTCCATATGAAACTTTTTTAGGATTTCTTGAGCATATTTTTTCTAGCAAATGAACACATTGTCTTCATTTTGTTTGATCTCCACTCCAAGAAAGTACGCCATCAGTCCAAGGTCTGTCATTTCAAAGACCTTCATCATTTCCAACTTGAAGTCCTCAATTAGGCAAACCTTACTTCCTGTGACAAAGAGATCGTCAACATACAAAGAAATAATAAGTATGTCTGCACCTGAACACTTATATAAAGTGTAGACTCAGATAGGCTCTTCTTGAAGCCTAAACTGAGCAAATGATCGTCAATCTTGCTATACCAAGCTCTTGGTGCTTTCTTTAAACCATAGAGAGCTTTCTTTAGCAAATAAACCTTATTTTCTTGCCCCTTGACAACAAAGCCATCTGGTTGCTCAACATAAATCTCCTCCTGGAGAAGAGCATTGAGAAAGGCCGATTTAACATCAAGTTGATAAACTCTCCAACCTTTTTCCGCTGCAATGGCTAGTAGCAATCTGATTGTGTCAAGTCGAGCAACTGGTGCGAAAGTTTCTGAGTAGTCTACTCCAAAGATCTGAGCGTAACCTTTCACTACAAGCCTCGCTTTGTGTTTGTTAATGGAACCATTAGCATTTAGCTTTGTCCTGAAGACCCATTTTACACCAATAATCTTTCTGTCTAGAGGTTTCTCAACAAGCACCCAGGTCTGATTTTTTTCGATCATCATCATCTCCTCCTTCATTGCTGCCACCCATTTGTCATCCCCTTCTGCTTCCTCATAGTTTGCGGGCTCACAAATTGCAGTATTGCATCTCTGATAGATATCAGAGATCAACCGCGTGCCTCTAACAGGAGGATCATCTACTAGATCTTTTGGATCTAATAGATTGTCAACTGGTGGATTGTTTTCAGGCTTCTCCCAGTTCCAGTGCTGGTCCTCAATGAAGTGGACATCTCTACTTACGACAATTTTCTCTGTTTGAGGTTCATAGACCTTATATGCTTTGGAGAAAACACTGTAGCCTATAAAGATGCCAGGAACTGCCTTCTTGTCAAGCTTATCTCTTTTAACCTGTGGTATATAAGAGAAACACAAGCAGCCAAAAATTCTGAGAAATTGCAATGAGGGTTTATGACCATACCATGCTTCATATGGTGTTTTATCCTTTACAGATCTAGAAGGAAGTCTGTTTTGCAAAAAAACAGCAGTGCTGACAGCCTCCGCCCAGAACCTTTTTGGTAGATGTTTCTCATGTAGCATGCACCTAGTCATCTCCATTATAGTTCTGTTTTTCCGCTCACTAACTCCATTTTGTTGTGGAGTATAAGGGACTGTTAGCTGATGTTCTATACCAGCTTTGTCACAGAGTAATTTGAACTGATTTGAAGTGTACTCCTTCCCATTATCAGACCTTAAAGTCTGAATTTTGCAGCCACTTTGATTTTCCACTTTTGCCTTAAAATTCCGAAACACATCAGCTACCTCAGACTTGAATTTTAAGAAAAAAATCCAGGTCAGTCTTGTTAGATCATCAATAAATACAATGTAGTAAAGACTACCATTTAAAGATGGTGTTCTATGAGGTCCACACAGGTCTGTATGAATGAGCTGAAGCTTTTTTGATGCTCTCCAAGTTGTTTTGGGAAAGGGCTGCCTGCTCATCTTTCCAAGTAAACAAGCTTGGCAATCTGTCCACCGATTCTGCAATCTTGGTAGATCATTCACAAGTTCCTTTCTTTGCAAGAACATCATACCTTGATGATGAAAATGACCCATTCTTTTATGCCAAACTTCTGTAGAGTTGTCTGTCATAAGAAAAGTTGTCTGCTCTTCTTCCAAAGGATTGAGCGGGAAACACCTCCCCTCCATTTTGACCTTGAATATCTCATCGCCTGATGGATCTTCTATCACACAAGTTTTGTTTTTGAAGAACAGATTGAATCCATTCTCCATTAATTGACCAACACTGAGAAGGTTTCGATCAAGGTCTGGAACATACAAAACATTTGCGATAAGCTTAGTTCTAGAGCCACTGGTAATGGCTATGGCGCCCTTGCCTTTCACAGCAAGACACTCACCATTTCCAATTCTAACTTTCTTTGTCTCAGTGTTCCACAATTCTTTGAACAACATCTTATCAGATGTCATGTGGTTAGAGCAACCACTATCAATTAACCAACTTTCACTTGAATCTAGGCTAGTGAAACAAGTTGCAACAAAAAGGTGATCTTCTTCTCGATCAGCAACTTGAGCTTCAACTTCAGGCTGCTGAATTTTGGCTTTACAAATTACAGCTTCATGACCCTGTTGATTGCACTTGCTGCATTTTGCATCAGGTCTCCTCCAACATTTGAAAGGAGGGTGACCTTTTTTTTCACAATACCGACAAGGAGGATAGCTTGCCTTCTTGCTTTTAGCAAAATTCTCACTATTTTGTCCTTGTATCTTCTTGTTCTGCTTCTTCTTTTTTCTTCCATCATCTTGATGTTTAACTAATAGGGCTCCTTCAACAACTCCTTCCTGTCTCATTACACGTCGTTGCTCTTGTGCTTGAAAAGCACTTAAGAGCTCCGCTAGTGTAATTTTGGACAAGTCCTTAGTATTTTCTAAGGTTGTAACAGTAGCCTCAAATTTTTCAGGTACTGTTACAAGGATTTCCTCAACAATCCTTGAATCGTTAAAAGTGGAACCCAACAATCTGACTCGATTTGCTATATTAAGAAGTCGGTCAGAATACTCCTTTATGGTTTCACTTTCCTTCATCCTTTGCAGCTCAAACTCACGTACTAAATTTAACACTTGCATCCCTCGAATTCTTTCATCTCCTTCATACTCAGTCTTGAGATAATCCCTCAGAGCATTTTATTCTTGAGGGACTTGTGCGTGTTCATTAATCTGTTTTAGTGAATTCCATGGACGGAGAAGCAAGTTTTTCTTCAATGGCACCACCAACTTTTAGGCCTAACTCACACCCCAAAAGCTAGCTCAAAGGGAAGAGGATTGCCCAAGCCTTATATAAGGAGTCCACCCATCTCATTAACCACCGATGTGGGACTTTTGTCATTCTTTAACACCCCACTTCACGCCCAGTGCTTAGCATCTGGTGCGTGGGCAATTTTGATTTTGGGGGCCCCAACATCGGGTGGGACGGGCCTTGCTCTGATACCATGTTAAATTAGGTCTTAGGCCTAACTCACACCCCAAAAGCTAGCTCAAAGGGAGGAGGATTCCCCAAGCCTTATATAAGGAGTCCACCCATCTCACTAACCACCGATGTGGGACTTTTGTCATTCTTTAACACAACTGATGAGATCTCCATGGTTATGGACACTTGATGAGTGTATTCAAACACAGTCTTGGATCTTTTGATTGCCCTGTAACACACTCTACTTTCGTGTTCTCGCTGCTTACCTTTTGTGCTTTCGTTTAGCTTACCAGTTGATTTAGTTTTGGTTGAATGAATGTTTGTAGGCTACATGGTGGTGATATGATAGTAAGAGGATAAGATTTGTAAATTTTGTGGTTTGGTTTTGATGTGCATCCCTGTGGACCCTATTTCGTTGCATTCTGGTGCTTGCACTGCAATCTGGATAATTGGGTATAACCAGGCTTCAAGGTATGGGCGCTTTGCAATGTTGCATTGTTTGGCATCTCTAGTGATCTCTCTGCGTGGTATGAGTTATCCACGTTTTGTACTTGTTTTGTTCTTTTTGTGCATGTAACCATTGGGTCTTCCACAGAATGAACTTCTGTTCAGCTTTTTTCTTAATCAGTGGGTCCCTTTTCTCTTTGTCAAAACTGTTGTTGTGTGGAAGTTTTCAACAATGGTAATATTTTCAACTAATGTGTTTTACTCTGCTTCCGGTTTGTTGCATCAACCCAGCTTGATTTCGTTTGTTGGATGGATGGCAGTTAAGAGGATTCGATTTGGAAAGTTCCGAAGGTTGATGCCCAGTGTTCATTCCTGTGCACCCTGTTTCTTTGCCATTTCTGTGCTTGCACTTCATTCTAATATTATCAGGCTTCAACAGATGAGGTCTCTTATGGTTATAGACACCTGATAAGTACTCCGTCAATTTTGGATCTTTGACAGCGCCATTAAGTGCTCCTGTACTTCTGGTCTTCTAGCTACATATGTTTTTTCCTGCCATTTTCGCACTCTACTTTCGTGTTCTTGCTGCTTACCTTTTGTGCTTTCGTTTAGCTTACCAGTTGATTTAGTTTTGGTTGAATGAATGTTTGTAGGCTACATGGTGGTGATATGATAGTAAGGGGATAAGATTTGTAAATTTTGTGGTTTGGTTTCGATGTGCATCCCTGTGGACCCTATTTCTTTGCATTCTGGTGCTTGCACTGCAAACTGGATAATTTGGTATAACCAGGCTTCAAGGTATGGGCGCTTTGCAATGTTGCATTGTTTGGCATCTCTAGTGATCTCTCTGCGTGGTATGAGTTTTCCACGTTTTGTACCTGTTTCGTTCTTTTTGTTCATGTAACCATTGGGTCTTCCACAGAATGAACTTCTGTTCAGCTTTTTTCTTAATCAGTGGGTCCCTTTTCTCTTTGTCAAAACTGTTGTTGTGTGGAAGTTCTCAACAATGGTAATAGTTTCAACTAATGTGTTGTACTCTGCTTCCGGTTGGTTGCATCACCCCAGCTTGATTTCGTTTGTTGGGTGGATGGCAGTTGAGAGGATTTAGATTTGGAAAGTTCCGAAGGTTGATGCCCAGTGTTCATTCCTATGCACCCTGTTTCTTTGCCATTTCTGTGCTTGCACTTCATTCTTATATTATCAGGCTTCAACAGATGAGGTCTCTTATGGTTATAGACACCTGATAAGTACTCCATCAATTTTGGATCTTTGACAGCGCCATTAAGTGCTCCTGTACTTCTGGTCTTCTAGCTATATATGTTTTTTCCTGCCATTTTCTTTTGGTTGTCACAACTTCTTACTTTTGTTGGACGGATGTGTAGACTATATGGTGGCAGTATTAGAGGTTAAAGATTTGGAGATTTCAAAGGTTGATGTCCAGTATGCTATCTCTGTACCCTCTTAGTATTTTTGGTTCTTGCACTGACAATCTGGATATATTGGTCAGGGCTTCAACAAAGAAGGGATTTTTTTAAATCTTATCTATATGGCATCTCTAGTGATTTCTTAGGGGTATGGGTTTGTCAGTTTTGGACTTGATTGTACCCTTCTTTTTGTGCTTGCAGCCATTGGGTCTTAGGGAGCAGTAAAATATTCTTTTGATAGAGCGGCTTTGTTTATCCAATTTATGTCGAGATTTCCATGGTTCAGGATTGTATGAGCACTGGGATTTTCAACTAAATAATTTTTTTTTCAACTAGTGTGTGTCATATTCTAGTCGTTTTTGGTTTCAGTTCAGATGTTTATTTTCTTCAATTATCCAATTGATAAGATTTCTGATGGTTATGGTCTTATGGACACCTAAGAAGTACTTAATTTTGGATCTTTTGAAAGCCTTGTAAAATGGTCCTCTCTTTTGTTGTTCTTGCTGCTCATATTCTCTGCTTCCTTTTACTTGTATTACACTAGCTTGATTTTGTTTGTTGGATGGATGTATGGCGAAGTTGAGGGGATTAGTCGTGGAAGATTTTGATGGCTGGTGTATTGCATTCCTGTGCACATGTTTCTTGGCCATGTTGTGCTTGCACTATAATCTGGATATTATCAAGAGGCTTCGAAAAAAGGCGGTTCTCAATCTTGTCTTGGTATTTCTAGTAAATTCTAGGTAGCGTGCTTCACCAGCTTTGCACTTAACTGTTCCATTCTTTCTGTGCTTGCAGTCGCTGGGTCTTACAGAGCCATAGATTCTTCTTTTCATGGAGCGGCCTTGTCTGTCAATTTATGTTGAGGTTTTTTGGTTGATGCTTTTAATAATCATTGAGATCTTCAAGTCAGTTTTCTTCCATAATCAGCATTGTTCCCTTCTCTGTTTGTCAGCACTGCTTCACTAGTATGTATTTTGTCGCCATATTTTTTCTTTTAAGTAATCCAGAAGCTTATGTTCTTTGGTGATGCACCTGATCAGATTACGATGGTTATGGACATTCGATAAGTGTATTCAAACTCAGTTTTGGATCTTTTGATGGCCCTGTAATGCAGTCCTCTACTTTCGTGTTCTCGCTACTTGCCTTCTCTGTGTTCGTTTAGCTTACCAGTTGATTTAGTTTGGTTGGATGAATTATTTGCCACATGGTGATATGATAGCGAAGAGGATACGTTTTGGAAATTTTGTAGTTCGCTTTCGGTGAGCATCATTGTGGACCCTGTTTCTTGCCATTTTGGTGCAATCTGGATAATTGGATGTCACCATGCTCCAAGAAGAGGGCAGTCTGAAATGTTATGTTTGGCATCTCTAGTGATCTCCCCTGCGTGGTATGGGTTTCCCATGTTTTGCACTTACCTGTTTCGTTCTTCTTGTGCATCTAACTGTTGGATCTTCTTGAGAATGAACTTCAATTCAGTTTTCTTCTTAATCCGTGGGTCCCTTTTCTCTTTGTCAAAACTACTGTTGTGTTGAAGTTCTCAACATTCAACAATGATAATATCTTCCACTAGTGTGTGTTGTACTCTGCAGCTGTGAAGTTTTTAGTGTAGTTGCTTATTTTCTTGGATGATCCAACTGATGAGATCCCTGATTGTTATGGACACCTGAGAAGTACATTAGATTTTCTTATGGACCTAAGATCTCCTATACTTTGGTGTGTTCTTGCTACTATCTTCTCTGCTCCTGTTTTCTTATGTTTATCGTGCCACTTGGTTTTGTTTGTTTGGGTGGATCTGTGTAGACCACATGGTGACAGTGATGGGATCAGATTTGGTGGTCTCGAAGTTTGGCTTCAGTGTGTATCCTTGTGCACCCTGCTTCTTTGCTGTTTTGGTGCTTGCACTGCAATTGGGATATCATCAGGCACCGAGGGAAGGGAGTTTCGCAATCTTTCCTGGCATCTCTAGTGATCTCTTCTAATGTGGCATGGGTTTCACGGCTTTGCACTCTTGACTGTTCCCTTCTTTTTGTGCTTGCTGTCGTTGGGTTTCAAGATCAGTGAAGTCTTACTTTCATGGAGCAACCTTGTTTATCAATTAGCGTTGAGGTTTCCTTAGTCCAGGCTTTATTAGTATCTATCTTTTCGATTCAGTTTTCTTCCTTGTTCATAGAGATCCCTTATCCCGTTGTCAGAAGCGCTGTTATGCAGAAGTTCTCAACTACGACAATTCTTTCCACAAGTTCATTTTCAGCGTTTAGTCCAGATGCTTATGTTTGCTGTGATCCAACTGATGAGGTCTCTTTTGGGTGTGGACATTTTGGCAAGTACTCGGTAAATGCTGGATCTTTTCATAGCCCTGTTAAGTGCTCATCTACCTTCCGTGTCTTGCTTCTTATCTTTGTTTTCATTTTCTTTTTGCTTATCACTCCAGTTTTCTGTTTTGTCTGTTGGAAGGATGTATATACCACATAGCGAACAGTATTGGAGGATAGTAGGATCTATATACTATGTAGTGAACAGTATGGGGGGACTAGATTTGCAATTTGCAAAGGTTAGTGTTTAGTAATACCACTGAGAATTTTGCATGTCAGTGGTGGTTACCGTACATGGTCATATCATTCAATTTCTGATTCTTTTATTGGGTGCACTATCTGCAGCAATAATCACTATTTTCAGACTAATTGTTGTTGGGTAATGAAGCCTCTTTTTTGAAAGTTACCTATTTCAAAAAATAATATAAAATTGAAGCCTCTTTTTATTTTTGGAGGTCTCTCCCCTATTTTTTTTTTGAACATGCCTATTATGTTTCAGATATTCAGTCATTTGAGGAGTTGCTTCAGACTGTTAACTATAATGTAAAACTTTAATGTAAAAAGAGAGATCTTTCACACTTTTTCTCTTCATGAAACATTGCCATTTGAACAGTCTTTGCATCAAAGAGCTAGCGGCAATTCATTGGATCTAGAGGAGATCAAGTAAAAAACTTGGCTAATTTTTTGTGTAGCAGGTCATATATTCAACACAAAGGTAAAGATTTTTTTCTGTGTAAAAGGTCTTCTCATGAAATATACCCTTGTAAATCCATCACATGTCAGATCATCGTGCAAGTTGGGAATTTTTTCACTTCCGAGTTAAGGTTTGCACTAATTTTCTTAATGTGGTTGAAATCACCATTGACTATAGGTAACCTTTGTTCTGTCATTCTTTGTGTTGTTGCTATATCATTGGTGTATGTTGAGTCAAATGACACTTCACAGATCAGTCACTGATGGTTTCGTCACTTTGTTCTCGTCATGTTCTACTACCAGCTATAGTTCATTTCTTATTTCAGAAATTGTTCCTTGCTCCTTGGGTTTCTTGTATTGGTGATTGAGTAGGAACCTTGCATAAGTAAATGGGGATCTTCCAAGAAGCTCCGCCCCAGACCGAGTTGTGACAGTTTTGAAAAAATGCTGCTGTCTTTGCCTTCATTCATAGAGCACAGCTCTTCATTCACATGTTGTACTTTACATATGGCTGTTATACTTTGGATATCGTATGATTTTAGAGGGTTCTGTTTTTTATCATTTTTCCTTGTATATATTTATGAGTATGTTCCACTGTGCTTCGATTTTCTTGGTTGTGTCATTAGGAAACAACATTTGGTGTAGAGGGTTCCGACTATGATTTCAGGTGCAGGTTCTTAGGAATTCTCTTGGGATTCTTTTGTGAATCAGGTTTTGGTTAAGACCTATCTTCTTTCTCCCCCATCCCCTAATGGGGGTAGATCTGGCTGCCTCTTTCTGATGGTTAGAGATGTTGATGGTGGCTCCACGTGTGCAAGATTTTATTCAGGTCTTTCATAATGTGATAAAGAGAATGCCTGGTGATTTGGATTACATGATCTTATATATGTTTCTCTTTGATGGTTTGGTGTTGATATCTCTCTATTTAATCTTGTACTCATTTGTTTCATCCCGCTACTCTATAAACATCCCTGCTTGGTCATAATGGGGAGGGCAGGCAACTCGAGTTCTTTTCTTCTGCCAGTTGTCTTATCTGATTTGGTGGGTTTAAATTTTCTCCCAGGTGCAGGTTTCTGCTCCATGGTTTGTAGCTGTTGGAAGCTTGGTGGTTGGGAGGAGTCGAGGATGATTTTTTTGAGGTTTTTTGCCATTATTATCTGTTCATTTTCTTGATGACCAGAGATGGTTGATGATTTTTTGGGTATTTACAGAATTGGTAGGTCTGTATTTGTTGGTGCAGTTGTATTCTTAAGTTTTCTGATTTTGCTCTATAATGGTATGGACAATGAGTAGATCTGTCGGTTGCAGAAAAGAATGTCTAGCAGAATACTTGGCCTCCTGTCCCTGGGTTTGCAGATTTATTTTGAAGTTTGACGTTGCTGTAAATTCTCTCTTTTGTTGGTTTCTTGAGGCATCCAAGGACCTGTTTAGGTTATATGCCAATTTCTCTTTGATTCCACCTGAGGTAATATGATGGTAAGGGTATAGACCATGCAGTTTCTGTTGTTGGATGTCAATGATCTTTCATTCTTTTGTAACAAAGTAAACCTCATCTCTGGTACCAGCAGCAGATCATCTTTTCTTGCATCTCCTCCTCTGGAGCACTATTAGTTCAATCTGCTTCTTCCCTTGTAGATGTTGCTTTCTGTATTCCATGTTGTTAGGCGATTGGCTCATTCAAAATCAGAAGAGGGTCTCTCTTCCATGTTTTCTGGCTTTCTTTATCTATAACTGCCCATGAGCTTCAAATGATGTGTACAGGTGTCATGAGTAGTGGAATTTTTTGTGTTATCTACCGTGGCAAATTTTTAGTTGCACATTGATATTTTGTTATCCACCCAATGAACCCACCAAACATGAGAAGGGATGAGATCAAGGAGGTTCTAAGAAGCAGTCTGTTATAGTCATACAGTGGTTTGGATAATGTTCGACAGTTCTACTCATGATTTTTAAGCATTTGTTGTATTTGCTGATCTGGATCTCTTACCTGTAAAACAGCGCTACAGATGTGAGCGTACTGTTTGTGAAGTTGAGAAGGTATTAGCATCTTGAAGTAGCTTGGATGCTTTGGTTTCAGTTTGTTTGGGGTACTTCTCTTTCCTCTAAGCTGCGGTTGTCTAAATTTGCCAGTCAAGAGTTATCAGCTCAGAGATCTTGGTTTTGAGCAACTGTTTGTCTAGCTTTTGTTCCTCTTTCCTCTGAAGTGTCTTATAGCTTTTTGAGAGCGATAGGTTTGCAGGACAATTTTTTTTATGAGAAAACATAAATTCAGTTCCTTATAAGCAGTTTTTGCTCCCCAGAAGTGTTGGGAACTTGGAAGATAGTAAAATCGGTTGTTCCGGAGCATGTTAAACTTAAGAAGTTCCTGGTATGGACACTTGGATTCCTGTTTTGACATTGTTCTAGTCATTTTTGCATGTTCCAAAGTATTCAAATCTTAGTTTTGGATCAGCATTACCGGGGCTTTTGGTTGTTTTCTGGGTGTGTGTTCAACTGCACTTGAGTGTTCTAGTCTCTCGGTACTAGCTAATGTGCTTTCTCCTACGATGTGTAATAATTTGCTAATCTAAGTGCACCTTGCAGTTCATGGAGGATGAGTGTTCTGATAGGGCAGCAGTGTCGGTGATTGAGTTTTAGCTATTGAGTAAAACTAAATGTTCTCAAATTATTGTCTCCTCTCACACGTACAAAATGCAGTTACTGAATATAGGTGGTCTTCAGGGCAATATTCTAACAAGTATAGGTGTGAAGCATCTTTCTATTTTGGGTTGTTATGATGAGTTATGTATATCTTTCTTTGGCTTATGTCACATGCTTATTTGGTCTCTTTTGATTTGGGATTGGTATCTGTGGATTATTAATCTTGGGTGTGATGACTCTCAAATCTGTACAAATGGAAGTTTTAACTCTGGAAGCAGCACTTGATGAAGCATCCTGAAACTTGATGTTGTGTTCTCCTTTGTAGTAGATGTGAGAGCAGGGGAAGGACCAAGGTTCCATGCTTGTAGTGATGGAGCTGGTGTAAAAATTTGATTTCAGGGTACAATGTACATAATGTTCTTTCTTTGCGCAGATACTTCGTAGCTCCAAAACTGGAGAATCTGCTTTCTGGATATTATATATATTTTTTAGTTGTTGAAGGTGATGAAATTGTGGATTTTCACGAATGCAATTTCTTCATGGTATGAGAGGTAAGATAGAATTGATATTCACCTACTACTCAAACGCTCCTCCCATTGCACAATTACCCCTTAGGCAATCTCATAAAAAGACTAAGGACCAGTTGGAGCAATGCATCGCTGAAGTAATACCTTCTCATTTGAAGTCATGTTTTGCACTAGCCAGGGCCCAAAAGTTAATGACATTTTTACTTTGTAGCTGCTATGCATCTCTGAAGTAGTAGTATCTTGTCATTTGAATCATGTGTTGCATTAGACAGGGCCCAAAAGTTGTCTATCACGTGACATCATATATGGGATAATCTCATTATTTGTCAAAGCACTACTATCTCCAAAGTAAGCTGTGAGAATGCTCCACTGTATTCTAACACTGACTTATTTTCAATGATTGCAGCAATGTACTAAGCACTATAAGCTATTCTCCAATTTTTGAAGTTTTGAGAATTTTCCAAGATAATAGATACAATATTATCTAGCACCAAGTTTCCAAAAAAATTAATAAATTATTCTAGCACCATGACTAAGAATTTTGGTTTTGACTGTAATTTTCTCCACTTTTTCCAGTTATGAATGTTGCCTAGAAGGGCAGTGCCAAGTGCCAATGGAGTTTTTTTTGTTAGTTCTATATGATCTCACATTGTTTCGAGGTTTTCCGTGTGGTTTCTTTTGTGGTGGTGTTGGTTTATTCGTTGCTACATTTTGTGTTTAGGTGACCCTTGTAACTCCGCCTGTTAAATTAGCCGGTCCCAAGCCCGGACTAAGGAGGAGGGAAGGTGTTCAAGTTGCAATTGGTTTGTCTTATCTTTTTGATTGATAGAAATGTTTCTGAAGTTCCCTGCACTTCTCCTTATTTGTCCTGAGCAACTCAAATGGAACATGTGCTCCCTTGGTTAGTGTTGTTCTCGTTAGTTTATGATGTTTCTGATTACAGTCATCACTTGCAGGAATTTACATGGTGGTTAGATGAAATGTCAAGAGATGTGTTAGGGGCTTGTCAGTCTGAGTGTGAGGTGTTCTTGCTTATCATGCAATTGGTAATTAGAAATTGTGGTAACTTAATTCTTGCTTCAGTGAGGGTCTAAATCCCAATGTTTATGATGAGTTAAGGCATTGTAGTCTTGAAGCCGTTGCGATTTGTTTATGATTCGCTTAACATTAGAAATACTGCCCCCTTATTGGCTAAGTTGCACTGACTCCACTTTCGATGTCGTACCTGTGTCGGATTCTCCAAAAATACACTATTTTTGGAGAATCCGACACGCATCCGCGTACATTATTGAAGAGTCCGAGCAACATGGCTTATTGGTGTCTATAGATGGTTTCCAATTCAATATTCAACTAGAGATTTGTTATGCATATGTCTATTGTCTAATCAAGAATCACGTGTGAGCCATGCAACACATGGACGTGTCTGTTCAAGAATCATCAGTGTGCTTCTCTCTCGATTTAAGTAGATGACAGAGTATATATATATATATATCCTCAAACGGCTGTTACTCCTTTGTTGATCACCCATTACAAGCTGATACTCTTTACTGTTTGCTTTTTGTTTGTGAGGTTGTTCGTGGATGCTGCTGGTAGTGTTTGGCTGATAATAAGGCTCTCCATTGTAAAGTTTGTGTGTCAAACAATGTTATAGTTGTGAAATGCAACACTGGATGCAAGAGCACCCTAATATCATGTGGCTTACTGTGGGAGTGCAACAGGTAATTTAAGAACCTCATAAGTCTAAGATGAAGTATGCCCTAGTATTTTGGTCTTTAAAGGTCGATTGAAAAGCGTCAGAACTTATTCTCTCAGGTTCCTCAGGAAGGTATATAAAATGACGTGCTCAAATTGTAACATTTTGATTATTCTTTAGCTGAAGTGGTTAGTGAAGTTGTTTCTTTCTTTTCTTGCTTCCATCACAAAGTTGTTCACTTGTAATCCGTCTAATAAGGAAACTTTCTTTTTTAAATTCAAGTTTTTTCTGGTTAGATGCTTTAACACAGCGCATTCATGTAGATAAATGTTTCAAACAATAATTAATGGGGACATGATACCATAAGCCGGGCTACTCTAAGCAGTATACATGTTGTCATGTGAGGGCATACTCAAAGCAGTATCTGTAGGCTACTAATTCTGGAAATATGGTCAAATTAATAGGTTGCTTTTCATATTAGAGGGGGACATAGAAGGAGGTGAAATCTCATCATCACACGGTACTTGGCATTTTTGTTTGAGCATGTTGCTTATGATGGCCTTTTAGTCTCTTTTCTGATGCACTATTAGAGTTCTGCATATATTAAGATTTTGCAGGTCTAATTCATCAAAGTAGCTTATTTTGGGTGTGACCGTCACATGATGTAGTACTAAAAACTATTGCTATCTTTGTGAATATTCGCAGAAACCATTGTGTCTGGCTTTCTCCAGGGGTAGTCCTGTCTTGCCCGCTGGTACTGAATTACATGTGGGGGATCGATGTATCACTGTTAGTGAGGCTTGGTCAAGCATCACGGTAGCAGAGCCATAGGGCGCTAAAACTAAAAGAGCTCAACTGCACTCACATTTCTGAATTGTTCTGGACATGTGGAATTCATTAGCTTGATGTGGTACCTTTACATTTTTAAGCTTCAAGGAATCATTGGTACTATGTTTCTGAAGATTTTTTGTATTACATTGGTAAGGCCTATTAATTTACTCTTAAGCTGGCAAGGACAGAATTGACAGCTGAAACAGTTTTGGAAGATCATTTTCCTACTTGCAATATGTGGAACGTATGGAGGGAAATAAATAGAAGATGTTTGATGTGAGAGAGCCAAAAATTGTGTCTTTTGTGAAATACAAACATATATAGAAGGGAATTTACTGTTGTTGGGCCAGTAATATCTTTTTTGGAGATTTTGGATTCCCATGGTAGAAGGGAAATTACTCATCCTTCTGTTCTCTTGTATTTTTGCAGTACCAAGGTACTAAGTCATTAATAAACTACTTCAGGTATGCATTTTGTGGCAATTGTAGTGGTCTTTACTGAATGACTATGTGGTGGACGTGCAGGAGGCACTTCAGTACAAAATAGTGTACTCACCATGCTCACTGACCGGGGCATGTTGGTAATATACTTGATGAGATGACTGTGAGTTATGAATATTTTTGAGGTACTCCTCCGTTGGAAATATACCTCCCAAGGGTTGTTGCAGGTTTGAGTTTTATAGTTGGCACAAGCTTTCTTTGCTAGCTACTGATTGCTAAGTTGTCCTGGATTCTCTTTCAGGTAGGGGTGGACATTCTGTTCTTCGGTTTTTCAGTATTTATGCCCACTCCTACTTTCATATGACCTTGTGTTAACAGTCACGTGCTGCATATATGGAAACAAATTCACCGAACTTAATAATCCCCTACCTTTTAGTTTTCCTTGTGGAATTTCATGTAGGTCATGTTTTGTTATCTCCAGTTTTCACTCACTTTTGTGTAATTCATTTATATTTTCAAGTAGTAATGTGTTTAGAGTTTCCTGGTTTTATTAGTATGGGTGATCTTGTCATCGGTAGTGATTGTCGTGTAGTTTCTTTTATTTGCCAAGTGATTTTTGGTCTAGATGTGTTTGTGATGGTTTTTTTTATAATGATCTTTGATGTTCCCTAGCTTGTAATAGGGAGGGTGATAGGTTTCTAGAGCTTTTGAAGATGTTATCTTTTTATGTTTGAGCAGCGGGGTGGATTTCTAAAAGCACCTGGTTGCTAGATGAAGGGAACTGCAGACAGTGATCGATAGAGCGAGAGATTGAAGACGTTTCACCGTGGGGACCCTCCGTTGTCACGTTGTTTTGTAAGGCTGAACTCATCGGAGACATCTGAAGTTGACATGATTTTTTTTTAAAAAAATTTTGGGTTCCAATTGAACAGACAAATCAGTTATTATTATTATTATTTTTAAAAAGGACAACCAAAAAGAAAAAGAAAGAGAAGAGCAATAACTAATCCATCGGAGAAGACGATACCTAGAATTTTTTTTTTGTTGTTATGTCTGTGAAAGAGAGATAAATTCTTTGACAGAAAAAGAGAAAATTATTATTTGAGATCCACTTAATTTGTCTGAGAAAGTGAGCAACATTATCTCGCCATGTCAGTACTTCGTGTTTAATATGCAACTTTTTGAAAATATTGAGTATGCACTCGAACAATTCTAAACCTAGGTATCTAAGTAAGAAATTGTGTGTCAATTTTACATGTTTTGCGATGGGTTTAATCATTTTGTATGAAAAGAAATTCAAGTGTTCCTCAGACACTATAACGAGAGTTTTTTTTAAATATTATACGGTGCTTTAAGAAGCAAATTATAGGAAAATAGATTTAGTGAGACTAATCTAATCTTATAGAATGGTTGGTGATGTCATTCGGTCTCACTAATGCTCCTAATACTTTTATGCGCCTCATGAATCATGTGAAGAAGCCCTTCATAGGGAAGTTTGTGGTTGTCTATTTTGATGATATCTTGATTTATAATAAAATCATGCATGTGTATATAGATCATTTGAGATGTGTGTTTGATGTGCTTAGGAAGGAACAACTTTATGCTAATTTTGAAAAGTGTTCATTCTATGTTGATGAAATTGT
The DNA here is from genome assembly GCA_029582685.1 of Solanum piurae. Classification (NCBI taxonomy): domain Eukaryota; kingdom Viridiplantae; phylum Streptophyta; class Magnoliopsida; order Solanales; family Solanaceae; genus Solanum; species Solanum piurae. The sequence continues at coordinate 3,277 of JAJOOO010009356.1, read as the reverse complement.
TTTCTTGGTATTTGTTATGAGTTCAAGGGGTGTTGCTGTTGGTGAATCTAAGATAGACGCTATTGAGAATTAACTTTTGACGGTGTATGCCTAGTGAGACTGTCAGGCAGTGTTTTTGAGATTTTGATCATAGTCCAAGGATATTTATCGTTGTGTGTATACCTAGTTCATTATTATTGGTTTGGATTTTCCTTCATCTTGACAAGTTCATGTAACGATCGATTCCCGTCGTTATAGAAAAGTCAACGGGGAATTTTTTTGGCCCGGAAAACTTTTTGGTAGTAACTTGGAATTTTCCAACCTAGTCCGAATTTGGACGAAATCGAAGTCAGTGAGGTCTAGGGAAATCTTGTAACAAACGGGAGATCTAATTATGAATTTGACCACATGAGTAGATAACTAAGACGTTAAGAAACCCGTACGAATTTGGGCGAGTAGAACTCCCCAAATTGATCTTAGCGTGAATATGTAGTTTCTGAGTGTCATGGGGTGAAGGGGTGTTGTGAAATAGGGATTTGAAACTCTAATTCCGATATTTTGTCTCCGCGCAAGCCGCTAGAACGGGATTAGTGCTACCAGGGTGGGGCCGCTGTGGCGGGATGGGGCCCGCCGTAGTGGGCCAGTCGTGAAATAAGTCTGTAATAAACCCCAAAAACGTTATTATTCTGCAACTTTCGACTTTGAGATCTAAGGAACGACCCCATGTGTTTTCTTGAAGGTTTTTCACCATTATATCACTAAAGGTGAGGTTTTTACCTTCCGATTCTATTTTTCGATCCGTAGAACTTAGTTTCTTGGGTAATTATCGATGGGAGAGGGTTTTGATCTAAGATTTATGGTGGAAAAAGCCTAACCTGGGTATGGGGATCCTGAGTTTGGCCTAGGGTTGATGATTTCGATTATAATCTGGATAATTAGGCTTCGTTTATTGATCCTTGCGTTATATTGATTGTTTGTAGACCAAGAACAAGCGAAAAGAATCCGAAAAGGGAAGAATCAAGTTTCTTAGGGGATTCAAGCTTTGTTCGAGGTAGGTGATGGTTGATTTCTGGTTGTGTGATATATGTTGATGACTACTTCATTGTGATACATGTGTGTACTTGAATGAAACATTTTGATTAAACCTAATGTAAATGAGTATGAACGAATAACTATATGCCATGAATCACCTCTTGTTTGTATGAATGTGAGAGTATACATTGTGATTGTGATTGTGGTTTGTTGAATGGAAAATGTGTCACTTTTCGACACACTAACTGGGATCGGATGTCACGTACCGACATACTTATTGGAACGGGTGTCACGATCCGACACACTAACTTGGAACGGGTACCACGATCCGGTACACTAACAATTTGGGTATGAGTTCCGTGAGAGGACCAATGACTTGTTGTATATGCATATTAAAGAGAATGTGGAAGTATGAGTGGCTTATGATTGATAATCGATATATGCGTTTACATTCTGTGCATGTAATGTTTACCTTGTTGTGATTATTGATATATGTTATGCTTATTAGGATAGCCGCGTGATCCTACCAGTACACTGTGGTTGTGTACTTATACTGCACTTGCTCTTTCTTTGTTGAGTACAAGGCATCTTCAGACGGCTACTGATAGACCTCGTTTAGAAGACCAGTGATCGTCATCGAATTCAAGGGTGAGCCAGTTCTTTCAGGCTGCCTTGAGTTCTCTTTCTGTTTAGTCCATCTTACTCGGACTTAGACTAGTTCATTAGATATTCTTATGCTAGTTGGGTTGTACCCATTTCCTTTAGACTTTTGGTTCATTGTTAGTAGTTTTGGTACATTGACTTTCAGGTTCTAGGCGTTATTTCCGCAATGTTTTGTTAGTCGTTGTTAGATCTTTTGAAAGTTTACGAGAACTTCAGTTTTCTTCATTTAAACCTGCTTCCGTATCTTTAAATGCTTAGTTTGGGGTTAGTTGGTTAGTAGTTATGGTTCTCCCACCGGAGGGTTAGTGTGGGTGCCACTCACGACGGTCTGGGTCGTGACAGTTCAACTTTGGCCTTGATAGGATTTTCCTTCAACTTGATAAGTTCAATTTTAACCGTAATTTATTTGAGGGTAATAAAGATTTTTGTTTGAATTTTTTTATCAGAGTGTTACCCTTGTGTGCAGATGTAAATTTATATCTAAGGGCCTGGAGAATTCTATTTAGGACGAGAATTTGTGAGACACGAGTGTTATGTTATCACTTGTGTGAACTTCTTATTCTTAGTAAATTTTGTGAGGTTATTTCTCTCGATATTTTGTATCCTCTTGTATATGGTGGATTACTTATCTCCTCTTATGGATTAGGTCGACTGACCGAACTACGTTAAATATTTCTATTTGTTTTTGTTAAATTTCTCATTTATCTTCTTACTTACAGTCTTCTGACATTAATTACTTTGTTAACATTTGCAGGATATTTGATTATTTTGATCCTACACTTATGCCTTTTTCCCTTACAAATGCAACAGATAAAATTTAGTGACTTTAGTAATATAGAAGTTTACTAATTCAATGGAGGATATACTTGACTAGGGGGTTCAATTATTTTTAAAAAAGTTATACCATCCTAATATTTTTGGGTATTTTATAATATATAGGTAAAAGTGCTCATTACCCCCTGAATTTGAAGCTTTTTATTCAGTGTACACCTAAACTATATTTCGTTTTAATTCCCCCCCCCCCCTCCGAACTTGTTTATTCCTCCATCGCGTACACTTTTATTGTCCACCTGGCGTAGATATTGACAACAAACTCTACTAGGCACGTGAGGAAGTAATTTTTTGCCACATCATAAAGCTACAACAGTAAAAAAAAACCTAAAATCTCCACTTTTCTTTAATATTTGGCATATTTTAAGAACTTTCTCTCTCTATTCTCTAACTATTTATTCTCCCTAATCCCTTCTCCCTTTTCAAATTTCAGACTTTTTCTCTCTATCTTGTTTTAATTGTATTTGCTAAATTCATGAATTATAATAGGAGACTTGTTTGTTTATGTGGGACTCCTCCAATTCTGAAAATTACATGGACAAATGACAATCGCAGACGTAGATTTCTTGATTGTAGACATTATGGGGTATGTATTGTTTCATATTTTTTTGCTTTTTATTTACCAAGTTCTTTGTCACGCCCCGAGACTACCCCCAAGACGCGGACACGGGACCTAGGACCACAAGTGATCCCAAGCTAACCCTGCTGGCATGATCATGAGCATACTAAAGATAAACTGAATAATAGAAACTGTGCGGAAGCTATAATCATA